>JABSNV010000669.1:0-133484 GCA_024085815.1 Flaveria linearis | reverse complement strand
GGCAACTGCGATGATGGATACAATCCGGAGGCTAGAAGTCCCCAGAACCAAGAAAAGGGGCACATGCAACTACTGAGCCACACTTTTCAGTGCAAGTACATCCTGACACTGTCAGGAGGGTCAGGGGATTCAGTGCAAACTGATGATGACCTGAGCTTTTCTACTCTAGATGTAGTGTGCTCAAAACACTATCCTAAGGATGAGGTAAGCAGACTCAAAGAGCTGCTTGCCAAAATGTTCAGGATAGAAGTCATCTGCCACCATTGACCCACAGATGGCACCTTCACCTGAAGGTCTCACAGACACTCACCCACTCCCCAAATCAGCCACCATGCCTCTGCTTCTGGCCACTAGTTCTCAGGAACAGAACCCTCCTGAGCAACTAGTTGCTATCTTCCAACAATCCATGCCTTTCATCACACCAATAATCAAGGACATTGTGATGAAACCATTGATGAGAGGCTTCCCAAACAATACAACCCTGGTGGTGGTTGTTGTTGCTCTAAGGCGCTTGCTGATAGTCAAACCCCACAACAATGCACCCAAAAGGGGGAGGACATCAGTGCAAGCTAAGGAGGAGAGGGTAGAGGAGGAGAAAGAAGTGAGGAACAGAGGTGGAAAATGAGAGGTGTTGGCTGAGAGATGAGAGGGATGAATGAGTGAGGAGAAGGGAAGGTGAGGAGAGAGAGCTGAACCGATTACGAGTGGCTGAAATCCAAAAGGATTTTCATGTCACTTACACAAAGAAAGAGAGAGAAAAAGGAGGGAGAGAAGGTAGAGAAAGGTAGAGGTGGATACTGATCTAGCAGCCCTTGTCAAGGAGGCTGATGCTGAGCAAGCCGATCAAATGGACTCTGTCATTGATCAGCTGTTCAGGCAAGGTGCTTTGACAAGGACACTGCATGCTAGATCAGGAGATTATATAAGAGAGAAAAGAGATTGAATACCGATGGACCACTTATAGCCAAGAGAAGAAAGAAAGAGACTTGAGGCTATGAGTAGGTTTATTCGAAGTATCCGGTGAGACAGTCCTTGATGTGAAGGCTTGGACCAGGATAGACTTTGGCTATAGCAACCAAGATCTGTTCAGCTGGTGATTTACCAAGGGGCTGGTCGCTTGAAGCCCTTTCTGAAGCCGGTGCTGGGAACAGGACTTTGCTAGTCAAACAGACTAAACCTGTACTTATCTCTAGGTCTACAGCAAAGCCTGCCCACATTCCCACACCAACAACCTAAACACAACACAAAACTATCCCCTTCACCATCAAAACCTACAGCCGATGATCCACCGTGTTAGAAGAAGAGAAGGGTGTTGAGGCTGCAAGAGGAAGAAGAAGAGGATGATGAGGAGGATAGACTCTCTTTCTACAGTCATTCCTCTACCTAAAGCCAAACCTAAACCATCACCCCACCTCACAGATGGATACTGTGAGGGTTAAGATAGAAGAAGAGGAGCAGCAGAGATTACATGATGAAGAGATGCTGAAAGCATTGACAAAGCTTATACTGCTACTTTTTATATACTTAACATGAAGAAGGAAGCGTGAGACTTTTCACTCTCAAACAAACCTTCCAATATGAAAAGAGAGAGTGAAGACTTGGCCTGATCCTAGGGTGGCTCACAGGATCACTAAGAAAGACATTCCTGTGAGATACAAGAGGTAGATGAAGAGGATCGTAGATGAAGTGATCACAGTGGCTCTTGTAATAACACCTGGGAGATTGTAGATGAGTTCGAGAAAGCCTATAAGACTAAGCAATCACCGAAACGATGTTGGAAGAATAGGTGGTCAGGAAAGGCTTAGTCTATAAGAGGCTTGAGAACTTCAGAGAGGATGAGCTCAACTGCTACTAGAAGGCAGACATCCAGATGAATTCGCCTATAGGCAGATCACAACTGTTGAGCTCAAAAATGGCAAACAGGCCAAGTTTGTCTCAGAGCTGACGGCCGTGAAGGATTATTCGAAAGGTGGGCTGAGGACCTATCCAAAGAAGAACAAATCACATTCCTCAGAGCCTACACCAGAGAATCCTACAGGCTTGTACGTGGGAGGTAAGTCTCATGGATGGTACAACAGCCCTGTGTCCAGTTCCCCAAGATAGGGCTCCCATCCATACTTAGCCAACAAATATCAGAGACCTCCTCCCGGCCAGTGCTTATCAGGGTCAACTTCTGATCTGATCCAGAAGGAATAGACCAATATTTCTGCCAACAATAAGTGGGACAATAAATAACTTAAAGGTTTTGGCTGCATTGGTTCAGGGGGAGTTTGGGACCAAAGAACCAATGAGCCAAGATCAGGAAAACCTCTAAGTCCCACATGACATCACAACAACTGCTGAAGGCTCATCAGCAGTTTGACAAAGGCCGAAGACTCAACGTGAAGATCAAGATTGAAGAACAACAGCTGGAGATCCCAAGTACTGAAGATAAGTACTGAAGTATGAAGTACTAATGAATACAAGTACTGAAGTACTGAAGACAAGTACTGAAGACAAGTGCTGAAGATCAACAACTGCAGAACTGAAGAGTTGATAACAACTGATGCACAAAGTCTGAAGACAATGACTGAAGACATCAGCTGATGACAACTACTGAAGTATCAGCTGATGAATCATCTGAAGATCAAAGTCTGAAGACCAAAGTGATGAAGCTTCAGACTTTATCACAACAGCTAAGAAGTCTTCTTCAGTTGTTATGATGGTTTTACTTTTCAGTTGTTTTGTATTTTTCCTTTTCAGTAGTTGTACAACAGCTGAAGAGTTTGTTCTTCAGCTGTTATAGTTCAGTAGTTGTAAACGACTGAAGAGTTTGTTCTTCAGTCGTTGTAGCTTTTCAGTAGTTTCTTTTCAGTACTTGTAATAGGTAGAACACTGGTTATTTTGTAAGAAGATGTCAGCTGTTGTGAATCTTCAGTAGTTAGTTCGTTATCAGTAGTTGTTAATAACGGTTTGATGTCACTATCAAGTGACATCAGCTGACGTCATTTTGCCTATAAAGGTAGATGACCTAATTGTATTCCTTGCCGAAACGTGTGAGCAAATAGAATATTACCTTTTGGCAGAATTGTTCTCCTCTCTATACTTACTGTGTACATGCAAAATCCTTTATGTTCTTACTGTAATTGCTAATTCTCGTGCTAAATCCGCTGCGAATACAAATAATTGATCAAACTAGAGATGAGATCCTGTCAATTTCGTTACCTTTAATTAAACTATAGGGTTAGACTGCAACATCTCGAATTTTTATTAATTAAAAGTTATTTTTATAAACAATTAAGTTTAATACGTTGACGTTAATTTCAAAAATTATAATAATAATTAATATAATAATGTAAATAATAATAATAATAATAATAATAAATACTAGAAATAAATTATTATTATAACTAAACCCTAAAGTTTGGGTTAAAAAATGTAATATTTGAAACTTTTTAAATACTTTTGACATAAAAAGAAAACCATACAAACAGCAGGGACCATTTGTGTAACTTCTTTAAAAATCCAAACCACCCGCCCGTCGACCACCTTCACCTCCGGGACCGCCTCCAGCGAGCCTCTGGCGAAGCCACACACCCAAATTAGTCGATTTTGTTCAAACAAACAGTCCCGACACATTCGAGTGGGTGATTCGAACTCGTACCCCACACCAATTTGAATATTACAGACGGTTAGTACGATCCACGATTTCGGGCGACACCACCCACCACTATCGAGCACTAAACATTAACAATAATCAAAATAAGGCGCACTAACGATCGTATAATTATTTAAACCTTCCATCGAGCTCAATTCGATCTGAAACACACAAACACTCACCATTTGATTCACCTTCGGTCGCGGACCTGCAACTCATTCGTAGACCTCATTTTCGAAACAACCACGTAGTATGTACATCTATCTGCTCTATTTTAGATGGGGATCAAAAGCCCCATGGATTCTGTCACACCCTCAAATTCGGGTCTGGTAATTGGAATTTATCAGGAGGGGGAGAGCAAAAGGATCGAACACAGTAGTTACACATTAGATGTAATTATCTATATGATGATTTTAGATAATCATTACATTAATGTTCAGAGTAATATTATGCATAGCGGAAAAAATATAGATTGTTTCTTGACAACACGTCCTAATCATATTTCAGATAACAATCAATAGGCATCTTGAGCTCTTATATATACTACGTGCACGTCATAAGCTCCTAGTAGATACCTGAGAATACATGTAAATCAAGTGTCAACACGGCTGGTGAGTTCATAGGTAAGTAAAACATAATGGTAAAATCATCAATTATCATCAATTAGGATTTACTGTAAAAGTGGAGTTTAATTTACTCACCGGTATATGAATAGCTGTCGGAACCCTTTTTAATAAGGTAAACCCGCTCTCCCCATACCCACTATGTACAAGTCCAACAAATCCTTCACATAGGATTTGCCATGTATCATTGTTTAATATCCTTTTCATATGTATATTATGTTATTTATAATAATTCAAATCAGAGGGCGTGAATCCTTCTTTACATTATCCTCATATGGGTTGTAAGTGGAACTATAATGGCAAACTTTATATAGCGCACATCTGCCTTCTCACACCAGAACAGTCATCCCGAATGACAGCAAGATCTTTGTGCATCTTGGTATGGACCACATGTCCAAACCTTTGGGGGGGTTAGTCACTCCCCGATAGTACTATCCAAAAGATCCCAGCATTGTTAATAGTCCAGTTTATAGAGAAGGATTTTTCATAGAAACCATAGGTAATCATAAATGTGATTCATTATTATTTAACATAATACACAAAAAATAATTTGTAATTTCAATTAGAACATGTATTCCAGCCCTAAAATATTTAAATATTAAAAAAGGGGAATAGTTATGAACTCACCTCAGCTCTTGTGTGGTGTTGACAAGTAGTAAATTCCTGCTAAGGAATTATAATTCACATAAGTAAATAGATACAAATCCATAACCTAAAATAAGTTAGATCTTGAACCTGGTGTTCAATTGATCTAGGGTTTGGTTTTCTGGGATTTGTTATAACATATAATTAAATCATTTAATATCTTTGTTAATTCTTTAATAATTAAGGATTTGCATTTGATCAAATTAATAATGATTTAATATATCATTATGTCTTAAATAAATTTTAGACATCATTTAAAGAGTAAGTTGATATTTAATTTAATAAGATTTTATAATTAAATTTATAAAATCTAATAGTAAGATTTAAAAATAGACACAAATTATCTAGACAATATTTATATGAATGTTATTATAATTGAACATAGATTATGTATAAACATTTTCATGATTATGTATAATAATCTATGTTATTAATTTATTTAAAATCTATTTATGATTCCAGTAAATCTAATTTGTGTTTAGACATTATCATGTTTTTATCTGTAATTACAGAATATAATGTTCAATGATAAAAAAATAATTAAATTATTATTTAGGGTCTATTTTATAAAAAAATGACTATATTAAGATTTATAAATAATATTTTATTAAATATTAAAGGGTTTTTAATAATTAAATTTTACAGAAAATTACCTAGATACTTTTAAAATAAAAGAAATTTATAAAAGTTATTTTTATGATTTTTTAGGAATTTTTATTTATTTTTATAAGCTTCAAAAAGGCATTAAAAAAAAATAGGAGGTGCCGGGGTCAAACCCGGGACCTCATGAATGGCAATTGAAGACTGAACCGGTGAACCAAGGCTTACAGCCCACAAGGATCCGGTTCCAATTAGTGTTAGCACAACCAATTGGATAATCCCAAATCCAAGAACCCTAGGTTCGAAACCCAGCCAAATTGAAGATCAATTCGCCAATGTTAACAGTTAGATTCATAGGGCTTTTATCCCTACGATGAAACGAGTATGTAGGTGTTCATTTACCTGTTTCGAGTTCGAATTGTTGAGAAACAGTGAGTTGCAAGTCGCGGGCCAGAGAGTTAGATTGAACCGTGGGTTTTTTGTGTGTGTTTCAAACGAATTTGATTTTGATGAACGATTTTAAATGGTTAAAGGTTCATTGGTGCGCCAAATTTCGATTATTATTATTGTTCAGTGCGTGTTCATAGTGGTGGTCGGGTGAAAGTTTGGTTTAGTGGTAATCACACTTACTCGATTCAATTATTCAAATTGGTGTGGCCCCTGAGTCGAATCAAGCATGATATGTTGTCGGGGTGATTTGATTGAATCAAAACCGTGTATTTTGGGCGTTTGGGTCTCGCCGGAGGTCCGCCGAGAGGGTGATGACGGGCGGTGGGTTGGGATTTAAAATAATTTACACAAATGGCCCCTCAACTTCCAAGTAGTATCATTTCATGTAGGAACTTTTAAATTTTAGTTTTAAAAACTACATTTTTAACCCCTGGACTTATTAGTTCATGTTTTTAAATATTTAAGAGTTAAAACTTTTATAAATAACTTTGTTTAATACCACACTATATTATTATTATAATCATTATTATTATTATTTTACTTTATTATTAATATTATTATAATTATTGAAATTTTTGAAATTAACATCAAGTATCTAAAATTAAGTTCATTAAATTAACTTTTAATTAAATAAAAATTCGAGACGTTACAATCTAACTCGAATTTTCCCGGATTGTCACATCATCCCCCTGTTACAGGATTTTCGTCCCGAAAATTAAGAAGTACTGGCAACTTTCTTGAACAGGTTAGGATACTTGCGCATCATTTCGTCCTCTCGTTCCCAGTGAACTCAGGACACCAGCCGGGAGTTCCACCGAACTCTGACAATCGGAATCTTGCTATGCTAAGTTGTTAACCCCAATCCCTGATTTCAACTGGTTCCTCAATAAATCTGAGTTTCTCATTAGTGTCCTCTAAAGGCACAACAGGGATTCATCGGATAAACACTTCCTTAGATTGGTTACGTGAAAAACATTATGCACACCACCAAGTTCATAGGTAGATTTAATTCATAGGCTACTGGGCGATCCTTCTGACAATTTCAAAAGGTCCCACGTAGCGAGGATTCAATTTCCCTCATTTCCTAAAGCGTATAACTCTTCCAGGGAGATACCTTTAGCAAAACTTTATCTCCTTCCTGAAATTCAAGTGGCTTGCGGCGTTATCAGCGTAGCTTTTCTGGCGATCCATAGCAGCAGCCATGCGTTCTTTTATGGACAATTTTCTCATGAGTTTCAAAGATCAATTCTGGGCCAGTAAGTTGACTATCTCCAACTTCTGCCCAGCAAAGCGGGATCTACATTTACATCAATATAAGGCCTCGAATGGTGTCGCCTTGATGCTCGAATGATAGCTATTATTATATGAGAACTCTACTAAAGGTAGATGACCTTCCTAGTTCTTTACAAAATCAATAACACAAGCTCTAAGCATATCCTCAAAGTCTGTATGGTTCTTTCACTTTAGCCATCAGTGGGAGGATAGGGTGCTGATATCTAGGTGTGTGCCAGAGCTTTCTGGAGTTTACCCCAAAAGACAGATGTAAATCATGCATCACGATCAGATGGATAGACACTGGCACTCCGTTCTAGAGATAATTTCTTTGATGTAGATCCTTGCAAGCTTCTCCATCTTGTCTTTCTCACGGATAGGTATGAAATGAGCTGATTTGGTAAGACGGTCAATGATAACCCAATGTGTCATTGCCCGTTTGAGATTTGGGTAAACAGTGACGAAATCCATGGTTATCATTTCCCACTTCCACATGGGAATTTCTGGCTGAGTCAACATTCCTGAAGGCTTTTGGTATTCGACCTTGACTTTAGAACAAGTCGAACACTTTGAGACATAAGTTGCAATATCTGCCTTCATTCTTGGCCACCAGTAAACAAGCTTCAAGTCGTAATACATCTTATCTGCACCTGGGTGGATAGAGTACCTAGACTTGTGGGCTTCATCCATGATCAAACTTCTCAGATTCCCGTATAGGGGTACCCAAATTCTTCCTGCTATAAAGCGTACTCCATCTGAATGAACTTCAAACTGTGGTCTAGCCCTCAAAGGTTTCATCTTTAATGTTCTCTTCTTTCAAAGATCAGTCTGAGCATTCAAAATTGTGATGGTAGGTTGCTTTGAATGGTAAGCTGCAGGGCTCGTACTCGGGGTTTCTCATGTTCTTTCCTACTCAAAGCATCAGCCATAATATTTGCTTTACCGAGATGGTACTTGATGGCACAATCATAATCGTTTAGTAGTTCAAGCCATCTCCTCTGCCTCATGTTCAGCTCCTTTTGATTATACAGGTGTTGAAGACTCTGTGGTAGGTATAATAGTGCACTTAGTACCGTACAAGTAGTGTCTCCATAATTAAGAGAAAAACACCAGCTCCCAGTTCTAGGTCATAAGTTGCATAGTTCTTCTCATGAGCCTTTAACTGTCTTGAGGCATAGGCTATGACTTTGTCTCGCTGCATCAAAACACATCCCAGTCCCTGAACAGAAGCATCACAGTAGACTACAAAATCTTCAATGCCGTCAGGTAGAGATAGTATAGGTGCATGCATAACTTCTGTTTAAGTGTTTGAAAAGCAGCCTCTTGCTTAAATCCCTAATGATATGCTACTCCCTTTTGGGTGAGCATGGTCAATGGTTGAGCTATCTTGGAGAATCCTTCGATAAATCTCCTATAATAGCCCGCTAGGCCAAGAAATTGCCTAATTTTCGTTGGATTAGAAGGTGTAGGCCAACTTTTGATGGATTCATTTTAGTTGGTCTACATGAATTCCATTAGCATCAATCACATGACCAAGGAATTGAACTTCTTTAAGCCAGAAATCACATTTTGAGAACTTAGCATAGAGCTCCTCTCTCTTAGTAATTCAAGGAGCAATCTTAGATGTTCCTCATGCTCATGCTCGTTTTTAGAATAGATCAAGATGTCATCAATGAAGACAATGACAAACTTGTCTAGGTAAGGCTTGCATACACGGTTCATGAGATCCATGAATACCGCAGGTGCATTGTTAGCCCAAAGGCATGACTGTGAATTCAAAGTGACCGTACCGAGTTCTGAAAGCCGTCTTCATAATATCTTCATCCCTGACTCTCAGCTGATGATAGTCGCTTCTAAGATCTATCTTGAAGAATGCTTGAACCTTGCAGTTGGTCGAATAAGTCGTCAATACGTGGCAAGGGATAACGGTTCTTGATCGTCACTTTGTTCAGTTCTCGAAGTCAATGCACATCCTGAAGGTTCCGTCATTCTTCTTCACAAATAACACTGGTGCTCCCCATGGTAACGAGCTAGGTCGGATGAATCCTTTATCAAGGAGTTCCCTAAGTTGGTCAGATAGTTCTTTTAGTTCAGAAGGTGTGAGAAGGTAGGTGCCTGAGCTATAGGTGTAGCTCCAGGTACTAACTCGATTGAAAACTCAACCTCTCTTCTAGGGGGCAACCCAGGCAGTTCATCAGGAAACACTTCAGGAAATTCCCTGACGATTGGTACATCTTCAATCTTCCTTTCCTTCTTATCTTTGTCAGTGACTAAGGCTAGGATAGCAGTATGTCCTTTTCGAAGACACTTTTGAGCCTTCAAGTAAGAAATAACTCCCATCACAACACCAGTCTTATCTCCCTCACACAGGACTTCATCATTTGGTAGGGGGATGCGAATCATTTTGTCTTTACAGATAATTTCTATGGAGGTTTGGATAGCCAATCCATACCAACTACCATCGAAGCTTCCCAAAGTAATGGGCATGAGGTCTATTGGTAGGATATGACCTGATAAATCTAGTGTACAGTTTTTCAGGATTTGTGATGCGGTCAAGGATTTACCATTTGCTACTTCTACAACATATGGCTCATCTAGGGGTACAGGTTCTACATTTAAGTGCTTATAGAAAGTATTGGATACGAAGCTTCTATCAGCTCCGTGTCAAATAAATATAGCATAAGCATCATTCACCAAAAATTTCCTATAATAACGTTAGGGTCTTTTAGAGCCTCACCTTTGCCAATCGAAGGCTCTGCCCTTGGCTGTATCTTCTTTTCCCTGTGCAATCTCTAGCAACATGGCCCATTTCACCACATCTGTAACACTTAACTCCTTCTTTCCATCATTCTGCTGATTACCATCCTTCTTTCCTTGATCTTGCGTCTGATCCTACATTCAGGAGCAGTGTGCCCCCTCTTGTTGCATTTGTAGCAAATGATTGCAGTACACTTGCCATAGTGACGCTTGCCACACCTCTGACATCTAGGCGGAATGCCCTGATTGTCATGGTGCATTTCTAATCTTGCTTCTTGCTTGTACCTTGACTCTACTGTCTTTAGCATCTTCGAACTTTCTCTTTCCTGAGCTTTCAGCAGCAACACCCTTACCCTTGTTTCTTGGTGGTAACTTCCCTTGAGCCACAGCCTCATTAGTCAGCTTGTGAGCTATCCTAATGGCCTGTTGGATTGAAGTTGGGTTAGAAGAAGTGACCATAGACTGAATGACGGAGATAGTCCACGAATATAGTCTTCAATTCTTCTGAGCAGGCTCATCATATGAGGACAAAAAGTTGCATACTCATGATTCTCGGTGGTATAAGTTTCAATTTCAGATCCCACCACTTTGTGGTTCCAGCACTAGGTTCAAACCTTTGTTCTTCCCTGGACAGAACTCTTCCATCTTCAGTTGTTTGATTCCTCCCAAGCCATAACATTGGCTAGGGAGAGAGTAAGTCTTGAAACTTCACTCTTCCAGAATGAGAGTGCAGCTCCACTCATGCCCGGAGGCATACTTTGTCCTACTTGCATCTGGACACTCAGATATAGCGAAGATGGATTCACATTTCTCAAACCACCTTATGAGCCCAATGGCCCCTTCTACCCAGTGAAGATCTGGCTTGCAGTCTAGGAACTTCTTATATGAATAGTGATGACCATTCTGAGCAGCCTGAGTGGCTAGGGCTGCAGCAACACCTTGGTTGACCAAGGCTTGTATTTCTTCAGGAGTCATCCCTATTGGGACAGTTCTTCTAGCGTCCTCTACCTCTGCCTCTGCCTGCTGGGCGTCCATCTATCATGAAATTGTTGGGTGAGAATTCACACTTGATTTATTCAATAGATGCATTCTATATCAAATATTCAAAGTATGGACAATTACTGTAGGACAGATGGGATTTAAGAAAACTGGGTTTTTCGATTAAATTCGGCAAGGCACGAGTACTAAGGAAACAAGTCTCGCTTTAGGTTAGGACAAGTGTAACTTAGATTACCAAATGGAACATATCAAGGTAATTTGACCTATTTGTCTTAAAGACTTGTTTTATGACCGCAGTAACTTCACGTGCTACAATAGCAGCAATCTTACGGCCAGAGTTTATAGACCGTGAACGGATTTGACGAGAAGCCATTATAAATATCATTTAGAATTTTCATGGAAATTAGGTAATATGAGCTATTCAACATGAAATCGACAATCGAGAATTTGGCACAATAGCAATGAGATGTTCCAGGTGTAATCGTTTGATTCGTAAATCAAAGCGAGTACGTTGACTAATCAAAGTATGGGTCAATCACAACTTTGTTGAAGACATGCGTACCTATAAGCAGATACTCATCCCGAGAGTTCCCAGGTAAGGTAAACAGGTCCATCGGTTGATTTGGATTTATACGAATACCTTGCCTAGACAGAACGCCTCGAGTACAGGCGTCACGCTCTTCCAGCATTACATGTTTCAAGTTGTAAGACACTGACTTTGATGAATTTGAAAACCACGAAAAACGATTCAAAGCTCATTTTGAAAACCATTTGATTTGGCACGCAATGCCTTGAGTATGATTTAAAATTCGTGTGTGTATTGATAGAATCAAGGTATAAGAGGAATCACATAAGGCATATAATTTTTAATCCTAATCAATCTCTAACTAAGAAAGTTCACTTTGTGCAACTATTGTGTGTGGCTATAGGCTAGATGCAATTCCTAACTCAGTATAACCAATGGGTCTGATACCAATATGTCACACCCTCAAATTCCAGGTCTGGAATTTATCACGGAGGGGTGAGCAAACAGGTCGAACACAGTAGTTACACATGAGATGCAATTATCTATATAATGGATTTTAGATAATCATTACATTAATGTTCAGAGTAATATTATGCGTAGCGAAAATAAATATAGATTGTTTCTTGACAACACGTCCTAATCATATTTCAGATAATAATCAATAGGTATCTTGAGCTCTTATATGATCCTACGTGCATGTCCGTAAGCTCCTAGTAGATACCTGAGAATACATGTAAATCAAGTGTCAACATAGGGTTGGTGAGTTCATAGGTAAGTAAAACATAATGGTAATCATCAATTATCATCATTAGGATTTACTGTAAAAGTGTGAGTTAATTTACTCACCGGTATATGAATAGCCTGTCGGAACCTTTTTTAATAAGATGAATCCCTATCCCACATACCCATTATGTACAAGCCCAAAAAATCCTTCACATAGGATTTGCCCATGTATCATAGTTAATATCCTTTCATGTGTATATATCTTATTTATAATAATTCAAATCAGAGGGCGCGAATCCTCTCTTACATTTATCCTCATATGGGTTGTAAGTGGAACTATAATGGCAAACTTTATATAGCGCACATCTGCCTTCTCATACCAGAACAGTCATCCGAATGACATCAAGATCTTTGTGCATCTTGGTATGGACCACATGTCCAAACCTTATGGGGGTCAGTCACTCCCCGATAGTACTATCCAAAAGATCCCGCCTTATTAATAGTCCAGTTTACGGAGAAGGATTTTCATAGTAACCATATGTAATCATAAATGTCATTCAATTATTATTTAACATAATACACAAAATAATTTGTAATTTCAATTACAACATGTATTCCCCTAAAATATTTAAATAATTAAAGGGGAATAGTTATGAACTCACCTCAGTTCTTGTGTGGTTTGACAAGCTAGTAAATTCCTGCTAAGTAATTAAATTCACATAAGTAAATAGATACAAATCCATAACCTAAATAAGTTAGATCTTGAACCTGGTGTTCAATGATCTAGGGTTGGTTTCTGGGATTTGTTATAACATATAATTAAATCATTTAATTATCTTTGTTAATTCTTTAATAATTAAAGATTTGCATTTGATCAAATTAATAATGATTTTAATATATCATTATGTCTTAAATAAATTTTAGACATCATTAAAGATGTAAGTTGATATTTAATTTAATAAGATTTTATAATTAAATTTATAAAAATAGTAAAGTAAGATTTAAAATAGACACAAATTATCTAGACATTATATTATATGATAATGTTATTATAATTGAACATAGATTATGTATAAAATTATTCATGATTATGTATAATAATCTATGTTATTAATTTATTTAAAATCTATTTATGATTCCCAGTAAATCTAATTTGTGTTTAGACATTATCATTTTATCTATAATTACAGATAATATAATATTCAATGATAAAATAATAATTTAAATATTATTAGGGTCTATTTTTATAAAAAATGACTATATATAAGATTTATAAATAATATTTTATAAAAATTATTAAAGGTTTTTTAATATTAAATTTTATAGAAAATTATCTAGATACTTTTAAATAAAAGAAATTTATAAAAGTTATTTTTATGATTTTCAAGAATTTTTATTTATTTTTTATAAGCTTCAAAAGGCATAAAAATAATAGGAGGTGCCCGGGGTCGAACCCGGGACCTCATGAATGGCAATTGAAGACTGAACCGGTGAACCAAAGGCTTACAGCCGCACAAAGATCCGGTTCCAAATAGTGTTAAGCATAACCAATTGGATAATCCCAAATCCAAGAACCCTAGGTTCGAAACCCAGCCAAATTGAAGATCAATTCGCCAATGTTAACAGTTAGATTCATAGGGCTTTTATCCCCTATGATGAAACGAGTATGTAGGTATATTCATTTACCTGTTTCGAGTTCGAATTGTTGAGAAACAGTGAGTTGCAGGTCGCGGCTAGAGAGTTAGATTGAATCGTGGGTTTTGTTGTGTTTCAAACGAATTTGATTTTGATGGACGTTTTTAAATGGTTAAAGGTTCGTTGGTGCGCACTAATTTGATTATTATTATTGTTCAGTGCGTGTTCATAGTGGTGGTCGGCCGAAAGTTTGGTTAGTGGTAAATCGCACTTACTCGATTCAATTATTCAAATTGGTGTGGCCCCTGAGTTCGACTCAAGGATGATATGTTGTCGGGGTGATTTGATTGAATCAAAACCGTGTATTTTGGGCGTTTGGGTCTCGCTGGAGGTCCGCTGGAGACCGCCCGGAGAGGGTGATCGGGCGGTGGGTTGGGATTTAAAACAATTTACACAAATGGCCCCTCAACTTCCAAGCCTTATCATTCATGTAGGAACTTTTAAATTTAGTTTTAAAAACTACATTTTTAACCCCTGGACTTATTTAGTTCATGTTTTTAAATATTTAAGAGTTAAATAATTTATAAATAATTTTGTTTAATACAACACTATTATTATTATTATTATCGTATTATTATTATTATTATTATTACTTTATTATTATTAATATTATTATTATAATTATTGAAATTTTTGAATTAACATCAACGTATCTAAAATTAGTTGTTCATTAAATTAACTTTTAATTAAATAAAAATTCGAGACGTTACAATCTGACTCGAATTTTTCGGATTGTCATAGATTCGATCGTTATCATAATCGATTGAGTATTCAATTTGGTCGATCCGTGAACTAGGGTTCATTCGATTTGGGGGAAATGGGTTAAGGCTGTATAAAATCAATTGGGACCGAGTGATACCGTGGCTGTATGCCATGGTTCACTGGTTCCCGGCTCACTTGCTGACTTGGAGGTCCCGGGTTCGAACCCGAGCACCTTCAACTAATTTTTTTAATGCTTTTTCAACTATATAAAAAATATATAAAAATTTCTAAAAATTACAAAATAAGTTTTACAAACTTCCTTTATTTTAAAAGTTATCTAAGTAATTTTCTAAAATTTATTTATTAAAAACCCTTAATAATTTTTATAAAATATTATACAAATGTTACAAATAGTTATTTTTACAAAAATGGACTCTAAATAATAATTTAAATATTAATTTATTATTGGACACTATATATCTTTAATTATGGATAAAACATGATAATTGTGGAAATTATAAAGATTTTATAATTTCATAAATTATTTAAACGTTATTTTAGGTTGTTTCTTATAAAATATACTAATTAAAGTGTAGATTAATAATAATTAAAACTTGTAAATATTAATATTGATAAGACAAATACAAATTAGATTTTATAAATTTAATTATAAAATCTTACTAATTAAATACAAACTTACATATTTAAATAATGTCTAAAATTTATTTAGAACATAATGATATGTTAAATCATTAATAAATTAATCAAATGAAATGCAAATCTTTAGTTATTAAAGAATAACAAAAATAATTAAAAGATTTAATTATATGCTATAACAAATCCCAGAAAACTAAACTCTAGAATCAAAACACCAGGTTCAAGATCTAACTTATTTAGGTTATGGATTTGTATCTATTTGCTTATGTGAATTATAATTCCTTAGGAGGAATTTACTAGCTTGTCAACACCACACAAGAACTGAGGTGAGTTCATGCACAATGATCTATTAGTCATTCGGGATGATTGTTTTTGTTGAGAAGGTAGATGTGCACTATGAGTAAAGTTTGCCATTATAGTTCCACATAAAACCTATATGAGGATAAATGTAAAGGAGGATTTGCTCTCTCGATTGAAATTATTATAAACTAACATAATATACACATAAAAAGGATAAAAAACTATGATACATGGGCAATTCCTATGTGAAGGATTTGTTGGCTTGTACTTAGTTGGTATGTGGGATAGCGGGTTCACCTTATAAAAGGGTTCCGACAGGCTATTCATATACAAAGTGATACCAGTGGTGGTTTATACTCACACTTTACAGTAATCCTACTTTGATGATAATTAATGGTTTATCATTTATGTTTTACTCACCTATGGACTCACCAACCCTGTTGACACTTGATTTTACATGTATTCTCAGGTATCTACTAGGATCTTATGGACATGCACGTAGGATCATATAAGAGCTCAAGATACTATTGCTTATTATTTGAGATATGATTAGACGTGTCGTAAGAAACAATCTATCTTTATTTCCGCTACGCATAATATTTATTACTCTGAATATTGATGGAATGATTATCTAAAATTCATCATATAGATAACTGCATCTCATGTGTGACTAATGTGTTCGATCCTGTTTGCTCACCCCTCCGTGATAAATTCCAGACCCGGAATTTGAGGGTGTGACAGTTTCATTCGCCCTAGTTCATTACCGTGGGGTGCACCTGTACTGTTTGTGAAGAAGAAGGATGGTTCATTTCGTATGTGCATCGATTACCGGGAACTCAACAAGCTTACTATCAAAAACCGATACCCACTCCCTCGAATCGATGGTCTCTTCGACCAACTTCAAGGGGCTACTCATTCTCAAAGATCGATCTACGTTCTGGGTATCATCAACTACGTGTTCACGATGATGACATTCCAAAGACCGCTTTCATACTTGATATGGACACTACGAGTTTATGGTTATGCCTTTTGGCTTGACCAATGCACCTGCCGTGTTCATGGATCTCATGAATCGAGTATGTAAACCGTATTTGGATAAGTTTGTGATCGTGTTCATTGATGACATACTTATTTATTCCAAGATGAACATCGATCACGAGACGCACTTGCGACAAGTTCTTGGACGCTTGAAGAAGGAACAATTATACGCCAAGTTTTCTAAGTGTGAATTCTGGTTAGAAGAGGTTCAATTCTTAGGGCATGTGGTGAATAGTCAAGGAATCCACGTCGATCCTGCAAAAATTGAAGCCGTAAAGAATTAGTGTGTTCCCACAACCCCAACCGAAGTTGTTCTTTTCTGGGCTTAGCAGGATACTACCGGAGGTTCATAGCAAATTTTCGAAGATTGCGAAACCATTAACGGCGTTAACCCAAAAGAATCGACTCTTTGAATGGGGACCTTAGCAAGAAGAGGCTTTCGAGACATTAAAACGCAAGTTCTGTAACGCTCCTATTCTCACACTTCCCAAGGAAAACGATGATTTTACCGTGTATTGCGATGCTTCAAATCAAGGTCTAGGTTGTGTTCTCATGCAAAGAGGCAAAGTCATAGCATATGCATCGAGGCAATTGAAGGTTCATGAAGTGAACTACCAACTCATGATCTTGAACTTGGTGCCATGGTTTTCGCCTTAAAATCTAGCGAAACTATCTATATGAGACGCAATGCATAGTCTACACCGATCATAAGAGTCTCCAACACGTGTTCAACCAAAAGGATCTCAACATGAGAAAAAACGTTGGATCGAGTTGATCAGCGACTACGACTGCGACATTCGCTACCTCCTGGAAAGGCGAATGTTGTAGCCGACGCGCTAAGTCGCAAGGTCCACAACAAGGTTGTCTCACTTCAAGAAATTCGAGATCGAAGGCAATGGTTTGACACGTTAAGGGAATTTGATACCGAGATTCATGTGGATGTTAACGAGGCTACTATCATTCTTCAAAGTATAAGGATAGATAGTGATCTCGAGTTATGCATTAACAAGCAGCATTAACAGAAGAAGAAAAAGATGAAGATTTGGTGTCTAACGGTTTGGTCACAACTGGAGACAAAACCGAATGGCTTGTGGTACTTTTGAATCGACTTTGGATCCCTATCGTGATAATCTTCGTCACTCATCATGAACGAAGCTCATCAAACCCGATATTCTATTCATCCTGGCTCCGATAAGATGTACATGGACTTGCGTAGTCAATATTGGTGGCCTGGATGAAGAAAGATATCGCATCTTATGTTCCAAATGTCTCACGTGTGCAAGAGTCAAAGCCGAGCATCAACGACCAAGTGGTTTACTTGAACAACCCGAAATCCCTATGTGGAAATGGGAACATATATCCATGGATTCATAACCAAGTACCTCGTACTCCTCGTGGTCATGATAGTATTCGGGTGATTGTTGACCGTTTGACGAAGAAGGCATATTTCATACCAATACGAGACACTTACAAAGTTTCAAGAAGGCCCGCATCTTCATTGACAAAATATGAGTCGTCATGGCGTGCCGTTGCACATCATATCCGACCGAGACGCTCATTTCACTTCGCACTTCTGGTCATCTATGCAAGAGCTCTTGGGTACTCAATTGGATTTAAGTACGGCTTACCATCCTCAAACTGATGGTCAAACCGAACTAACAATCCAAACCCTCAAGGATTTGCTACGACTATGTGTCCTTGACTCTGGTGGTGATTGGGATATGCATTTACCGCTTGTGGAATTTTCGTATAACAATAGTTATCACTCGAGTATCAAGATGGCACCATTCGAAGCACTTTATGGTCGTAAATGTCGATCACCGATCTGTGGGACCGACATTGGTGAAAACTTCATCACTGGTCCTGAACTTATACAAGAAACGACCGATAAAGTCTCTACAATCCGCAAGAACCTTGATGTGGCAAGAAGTCGACAAAACAGTTACGCCAATAAGCGTCGTAAGCCGTTGGAGTTTCAAGTTGGCGACATGGTTCTTCTTAAGGTTTCACCGTGGAAAGGTGTGGTTCGCTTTGGAAAGAAGGTAAACTAGCACCAAGATTAGTAGGACCTTTCAAGATTCTGAAAAGAATTGGGAAAGTGGCTTACAAACTGGAACTACCTCCTGAACATAGCGGGGTTCATCCTGTCTTCCATGTCTCAAACCTGAGGAAATGTCTGGCTGATAAAAATTGCATGTTCCTCTCGAGGAAATCCAAATAGATGAGTCATTGCATTTCGTTGAGAAGCCTTTTGAGATTATGGACGGAACCCTGAAGCGGACTAGAACAACAACTCCAATTGTCAGGTTCGTTGGGAGAATAAATGTGGAGCTGAGTTCACTTAGGAGCGTGAAGAAATATGAAAGGAAGAAGTATCAACATTTGTTCATATAGTTTATTTTTAATTTCGGGACGAAATTCTTTTAAGTTGGGAAGACTGTAACATCTTGTAATTTTGAGTTAATTTAAAGTTAGCTTTGCTAATAATAAAAAAAAATAATAATAATAATAATAATAAATAATAATAATATAATAATAAAAAATAGTAATAATTTAATTATGAAAATAATAATAATAACTAATAATAATAATAATAATAGTTTAATTATAAAAAATAATAATAATAACTAATAATAATAATAATAATAATAATAATAATGTTGTTATTAATAATAATAATTTATAAAAGTTTATTAAACTTTGAAATGTTTAAAAACTTGAGTTAAATAATTCAAGGGGCCTTTATGTCAATTTGAAAAAAATGAAAATTTAAGCATAAAATAACAAAATAGTAACGCAGGGACCAAATGTGTAACTTTGATTTAAAACCCAGCCCCCACCCCGTTTTTCCGGCCATCTCTCTGGCCAACTCCGGCCAAACTCCGGCGAGGCCAAAACACCCAAAATTAATCGGTTTTGACCCAAATCAACCACCCCACTAATCACGCGTGATGATTCGAACCTATGGTCCCATAAAATTCGAAAATTAAACCCAAATACGCGGCAGAACCGAACCAACCACCCCGCTAAAAACAATTCGAATTTAAGTGGAAACATCGAGTAGTGGGAATCAATTAGCCAACCTGGAACGCATAATCACAATTATAATCATAAACAACACATCAATTTAACATAAAAACCACATTCGATCACCCCCATTGTCGCGGACCTGCAACCTTATCGAAACCCACCCTCCGACAAATATAAACTGAAATTGATAAAGGGCTTAGGATCTATAGCATCACCCGAAGCTGTCTACAAGTTTAATTTGAGTTTGGTGATCATTAGCCCACGATTCAAGTTCAGACGTGGCCGTGACACATCTTCTTTCATTCTTCTTTCATTCAACATCAATCAGGTAATTGAATACACCTACCCACTCGTCTCTCCATGGGGAACAAAAGCCCCATGATTACAGGCTCTTACATGATCGAATTAAGGTTCAATTTTAGGATTGTCGAATTAGGGTTCATAATGAATTGGGGGTTTGCTTTCTGTTTATGTTTTATGATTATAAAACCCAATTAAACCGCGGCTGTAAGCCTGGTTCACTGGTTCCATGCACACTTGTAAACTAAGAGGTCCCGGGTTCGAACCCTGGCACCCTCATATTTTTTAAAGGCTTTTTAGCCTTAAATAATTATAGAAAAAATTCAGAAAAATATAAAAATGATTTTTATAAACTTTAAATATTTTTAAAGACACTAAATAATTTTCTGTAAATTTTTTTAATTTAAATAATTAAATATCTTTTAATTAAACATTATAACAAAGGTCATTTTAGGTTATTTCTTATAAAATGAACTTCAAACAATAGTTTAAATTAATAAATTATTATTGTGCAATACGCTATTATTGTTTAATCAAAACTATTTTAAAAGATTATAAAAATTTATTTACACTTTATATTAAACCTTATCAATTATTATGAATATCTAATTGCTTTTCTATATTAAATTTCGTAAATGATATAATTATTTTCATTGAATCAAAATATAAATAATTTCATTATATCAATTTATTTACTTGTCAAAAACCCCACAATTCCATTGAAACCCTAGTTCTCGTTACAATTTTAACATTATTATTAACATAAAACTTGTAAATATAAATATATATTTAGGTATCTTGTGAAGGACTACGTTGAAGAATTGCTAGTTAATCTTTTAACCTTGATTTATACAATTAAATATCAAGTGAGTATTCTATACCTATTTTATTATTTTCACACTTTTGGGTGAAACATGTTACATTATAAACATTGCACTTGTAAACACGTTTGACTCTTGTAAACTTATGGTGATTTACTTGAGTGTTGTGGTTAGTTGGACCTTGTGGCTACTATGTAATGTCGAATATATGTACAATCATTAACTAATGCTATCCTGGCGACGTCATAGATCTATGGGCCTGACAAGCCTGCTTGGTTGATCCAAGTACACTTAGCTAATCGTATATACTTTTAACGTTTGAGACTTGTAAAACTTTGTCAAGGTTTGATTGTGCATTCTGTCTTACATCCCTAGTTACTTTGTTCTCTAATTTACAACATGAATTGCCATCTTTTATATACTTATGTATTGAAACTATGGAAATCTCACCAACATTATTGTTGACCTTTTATTTTTAACATATTTCAGGAAATACTCAAGCTTAATTTCTACTTTTCGAAGCTTACACATCTAGGAATGGACCTAGATAAATAAATGGAATAAATGACTTGTTATGTTTATTTTAATTTCTTTGAGACTTATGATTGTAATGGTACTATTGGAATTTATGATTAATATATATTTGGGATTATTAATAGCGTTATGTGGCTGTGAACGATCTTAACTCTCACTCCTCGACGTTTCCGCCATCAAGGTTGGGGTGTGACATCAAACACCTCAATTGTGACAACTCGAGTTTTTTTTTTCAAGTCAACATCGATACAGTTATCTAGCGTATGTCCGATAAATTTAAATAAATCATTTGATTATTATTAAAGGATCATAAAATTTATTAATTAACCCTAAACACCAATTAAACATAATTAACTTTTACTATCTAAACTCAATTTACTTAATAATGTAAATTAAGTGAAGTTGAGGGACTTATCGTGAAATGCATGGATTCTTTAATAATTGGTGAGGCCCACTCACAACTTCCTCATCTGCATCACGAAAAAGAAAGGAAAAAAAAAAGAAGAGAGGAAGAGAGAGAGAGCAGGTCGCGGATCCCCCATCCCTCTCCCCTGCGACTTTCGATTTCCGGCCATCGGCGACGTTTTCCTGCGAGTGCCGGCGAGTGGCACGCAAATCCGGACTCCCCTCGACGCCCTGATCACTGTGGTGGTCTTGATTTCTCCTAAAACGCGACATAGAGATGGAAATCGAAGGTAGAAGTGGCGACCGTGACTATGGGTTGCGCCGGTGGGGGTGTTGTTGATCGACAGGGGTCGCGATGTGGTGTTGGTGGTCGATGGTGGTCACGATGGTGATGGTTGTTAGCTGCGCCGGCGGTTGTTTGGTGGCTGAAATCGGCGGCTAGGATGGCCTGCTGCCTCCACCCCGACGCACGTACAACAGCCTCGTCACGACGACAGCCTCCTGTAACCGTTTATTCCGGCGACTCCTACTCCGACCGAAACTTCTCCAGCAACCACGAGCGTCGGCCGAAACAACTCCGAACGGTATGTTCTCTTTCTGTGGTGTTTTCGCGTTCGTTTCGATTACGGTTTCGGTTGTGAATCGGGTTAATCTACTCATGGCTCGCGTATTGGGTGAGTGGCCGGGGTGTTTGAATAGGATGTTCATGTTCGGGCGATTTTATACGTCCATGTATTGCGTGTGTATGCGTACATCGGCGGTGTGGGTGTATGTTTTCGTTGTGTGCGCAGCTTTGTATATATATATGTATGTATTCTATGCGTGTGTATATATATATATAAATGTGCGTTTGTGTGTGACCTCGTGTGTTTTCTTTCTATTGTACGTGAGACATATATATGCAAGAGTGCATATAAATTTGTGTGTGTATATATAAATATAAAGGTGTGTGTGCAGCCTTGTATATATATACATGTAATTGTGTGTGTGTATATATATAAAAGTGTGTTGGTGTGTTTTCAATGGTGATATAGTGTGTGTTGTTCGTAAACTGTGAGCACGGGGGCTGCGAATATAATTCTGCATATGTATATATGTATATATTCAGCATATGTATGTAAACCTTGTGTATAGTGTGCATAACTTCAGCATATGCATGTGTATCCATGGTGGGGTAGCACTTGGGATCTTCGGGTTGTGAAAATTTGGGTGTCGTATGTATACATGGATGCATATAAATATGTATATGTGTGAATGATTAAGTATATATATGTATTTATTGTATGTATGAATGTAAACGTGAGGGTGTGATTATTTTACATTTATTGTTGAAGTTGGTGATGTAGTAGCATGCTCCCATTATGATTCGAATTGTATGGGTTGGGAAAGTGTTGGTATTGGAACATAATTGTATGGGTTATATGGTATGTTGGTCATGTACATGATGTGAAATATGATTATTTATGGTGAAGTGAATGGGATTATATGGATATTAATATTGATGTCAATAAATATGTTAGTATGCATGGTAGAATGTATGTTAGTAATGTGGGGGTTGGGTGGTGATTAAAGTCATGTGATCTTGAGTATGTTGTACACTATGTATATGTCTTTGATTTCGTTATATATAGATATGATGTACGTGTATTATATCATATATATATATATATATTGGATATGTGTAGTATATATTATATATACATTGTATATGAAGTGTTTGATAGGTTCTATATCACGTCTTATATATATATATATATATATATATATATATATATATATCTGATATGTGTGTGAGAAATATATTTAGTATATGTCAACATTACTTGTGTGACGTGCTAGTAAACGTAATGTTGAAAATAATAACAATCGTAATGTTTGGGTATATAATACTTTTCTGTGATAATAGGGTCTTTATGTATTCGAAATGAAGTAGCATTCGTGTGTGTTTACATGTAAATGAAACAACCGATACCGGCACCGTACCCGAGATGTGAAACGCGAAACCGTACGACTCTTATATTGTAATTAATAATTAATATTAATTATATATACTGAATGAAACACAGGTTAACTGGAAACCCGATCTTTTGTGTTTACATTTACTTGTTGCTCTACACTCAAGGTGAGTTTTCACGGCCCCTATTTTACTTTCTTTCCTTTTGGGGGAGAAAACATGCAAACATTATTTTGTTATGGTTGCCAGTATTATTGATATCGCCTGTTATGTTAGTGGGAAACGCATTTGAAAGTCCTTACAGTATCAAACCGTTAGTGACGAGATTAGCGAGGTAATTTTGAGTAATACTACTGGGTCTGACAAACCCCGCCCGGGCTAGGGAGGTCGAACGGGTGCTAAATTGACCTAAAACGACTGCCACGGTCGGTTAAGACGTGGTGAAAAGGCACTAAATACACACAGTCAGCTTCAGTTTGAAACACTAACTAACTTGTTTATAGGCTCGCAACCTATCGATATGCTTTAAATACTAAACCATGTGAAACGCTTTTCTAACACATTTCTGGTTGATGAAACCATGTGAAACGCTTTTCTGACACATTTCTGGTTGATGAAACCATGTGAAACGCTTTTCTGACACATTTCTGGTTGATTAAACCATGTGAAACGCTTTTCTGACACATTTCTTGTTGATTAAACCTGTGGACTTACCAACTTTATGTTGACACATTTTAGCATGTTTTCTCAGGTCACAGAAACGCACAAGGTTAAGAACTCAGCTAGGATGCATTCATGGCATACATCACAACTCAACTGATTTATTTCGTTAAACGTTATTGATTCTTATGGTTGAAACGCATGTTGAAACAATTTACTGTTGATATCTGTTTTCGAAACGCTTCCGCAAGTTTGAAACACTTATGAATGACTTAAAAGTCTAAATACTTAATGTGATGTTTTGTAATTACTGTGTCTGGTGTAACTGGTGCTAACTGAGATCCTGGTATGTCACACGCCTGATGATAAAACTCCGTTAGCGGATTTTGAGGGTGTGACATCAATACCTTCTTCGAATTGGCCTGATCGAAAACAATATTTCGTAACTATAGTGTAAGTACTAAGGAATGGTTAATAAGGATCAAACACCTCAATACCTTCTCAATACCTTCTCCGAGCATAATCATTTCATCAAAAAGATCAAAGCATTTTGTTAATAAGGAATGGTTGGAAGCGCCAGCTATTAAAGGATTATATGCAATGGCATTTGGGTATATGCCTGCTTCTCTCATTCTATTCAAGATTGAATAGCCTGCATCAAGGTCAACAAAACGACAATATGCAGCAACTAAGGTGTTGTATGTAACAACATCTGGTAGTGTTCCTAACCTTATAGCATCAATTATAACAGCTTCTGCTTTTTCCAGTTATTGTACTTTACAAAATGAAGCCACACATATATTCATTAGCCACACAAACAAATCATCAACTGAGAGTTTTTGAGGATGACATACCGAAAACAGCATTCAGGACTCGTTACAGGCACTATGAGTTCTTAGTCATGCCGTTCGGGCTGACTACTGCACCAGCTGTGTTCATGGATTTGATGAATCGAGTGTGCAAACCATACTTAGATAAGTTTGTAATCGTGTTCATAGAAGATATACTTATCTATTCTTGTTCGAAAGAAGACCACGAGAAACACCTTCGAGCAATTCTAGAATTGTTGCGGGAAGAGAAGGTTTTCGCCAAATTCTCGAAGTGTGAATTCTGGCTTCAAGAAGTGAAATTTTTAGGCCATGTGGTTAATAAAGATGGAATCCATGTAGACCCCAGCAAGATTGAAGCGGTGAAGAAATGGGATGCACCCCAAACACCATCAGAAATCCGACAATTCTTAGGATTGGCCGGATATTATCGATGGTTTATTGCGAATTTTTCAAAAATCGCACAACGTTGACCATGCTAACCCAGAAGGATAAGAAGTTTGATTGGGGACATGCACAAGAACAAGCTTTCCAAACGTTAAAGGAAAAGCTGTACAATGCTCCAATACTGTCCCTTCCGGACGGAACAGACGACTTCGTGGTGTATTGCGATGCTTCGCATCAAGGATTGGGATGTGTGTTAATGCAAAGAGACAAGGTGATTGCATACGCCTCACGACAACTAAAGGTGCACGAAAAGAACTACACAACTCATGATTTGGAGTTGGGCGTCGTAGTATTTGCACTTAAGATATGGAGGCACTATCTATATGGAACCAAATGCATCATCTATACCGATCATAAGAGCCTTGAACACATCCTGAATCAGAAAGAGCTCAACATGCGACAACGACGATGGGTAGAACTACTTAGTGACTACGATTGCGAAATCCGGTATCATCCGGGGAAAGCAAATGTGGTGGCTGATGCCCTCAGTCATAAGGAACGCGTAAAACCACTACGTGTTGGAGCTTTGGGATTGACTATTCAAACGAACATGAAAGCTCAAATTTAAAATACGCAAAGTGAGGCTCTAAAAGAAGAAAACCTTGCGGGAGAAGAATTCCGAGGGTTGGATAAACAAATGAATCGCAAGGATGATGGCGTACATTATTTCATTGATCGCATATGGGTTCCCAAATGGGGAGGTGTACGTACACTAGTCTTGGATGAAGCACACAAGACTCGATATTCTGTTCATCCCGGTGTAGACAAGATGTACCACGATCTGAAGGATCTGTACTGGTGGCCGGGTATGAAGAAAGATATTGCTCTATATGTGAGCAAATGCTTGACGTGTTCAAAGGTCAAAGCTGAACACCAGAAACCATCGGGATTATTGTAACAACCTGAAATTCCCGAGTGGAAATGGGAGAACATCACTATGGATTTCATTACCAAACTCTCAAGAACGCCAAGCAGGCACGACTCGATATGGGTTGTAGTGGATCGACTAACAAAATCAGCTCACTTCTTGCCAATCTGAGAAGACTATAAAATGGATAATTTGGCAAGATTATACATGAAAGAGGTCATGACACGGCACGGAGTGCCGGTGTCAATCATATCCGACCGAGACAGTCGATTTACTTCACGCTTTTGGCATACATTACAGAAAGCGATGGGCACTCGGTTAGACATGAGTACAGCCTATCACCCCCAGACAGACGGCCAAAGTGAACGCACAATACAGACGCTTGAGGACATGCTACGAGCATGTGTCAATGATTTTGGTGGCAGTTAGGATACTCATCTACCGTTGATTGAGTTTTCCTACAATAACAGCTACCATACTAGTATTGGGTGTGCACAGTTTGAAGTGCTGTATGGCCGTAAATGTAGATCACCGGTATGTTGGGATGAGATTGGTGAAAGTCAGCTAACAGGACCCGAAATCATTCGAGAAACAACTGATAAGATTTTCCTAATCAAAGACAGACTTAAAGCTGCTCGAGATCGCCAAAAGAGCTATGCCGACAACCGTCGGAAGCCGTTAGAGTTTAACGTTGGAGATCGAGTGTTACTTAAGGTCTCTCCTTGGAAAGGGATCGTTCGGTTTGGAAAGAAGGGGAAGTTAGCCCCGAGATATATTGGACCATTTGAGATCACAGAGAAGATCGGTCCAGTGGCATATCGATTAAGGTTGCCACAAGAGCTTGGCAGTGTGCATGATACTTTCCATGTATCAAACCTCAAGAAGTGTTTAGCTGATGAATCACTTCACATGTCTATCGAGGACATCAAGATTGATCAAAGTCTCCAGTTCGTGGAAGAACCTATTGAGGTCATGGACCAAAAGGTCAAGAATTTGAGACGCAGCAAGATACCTATTTTGCGTGTGAGATGGAATTCCTAACGAGGGCCAGAGTTTACATGGGAACGTGAGGATCAGATGAGACTCAAATATCCTCATCTGTTCGAGGATGACACTCTTGGACCTAGCACCAGTTGAATTTTGGGATGAAATTCCCTCAACTGGGGGATACTGTGACACCTCACAATATCAAGCAAAGAACATTGTGGGTTTACTGTCACATTAGTGTGATAGTTCAGATGATACAGATGGATTTAATGAACAAAGTTTTAGAAACATTCAAGATATTCCCAAATCGGAAAGGAAACCTAAGATTCTTCTTGTTAAAGATCATGTGGTGAATGTGATGGTGTGTAGCATCTGTCACCAATTGACCGTCAAATCGGCATTAAGCTCGTTAACTCATCGTGTGTATTAACGATCCGCACGTATGTTCATAGTCTATTTATCGTAAATTATCATCATGTACTCGTTCCGTGTGCATTAACTTTTCTTACTTGCTTATTATTTCCGTTTTAGTTGAATTTCCCGTACACACGTTTGTGTTATATAATAATATAATAATAATAATAATAATAATAATAATAACAATAATAATAAAAATAATAATATAATAATAATAATAATAATAATAATGATAATAAAAATAATAATAGTAATAATAATAACAAATAATAAAAATAAATAAGTTCAGGGGGTATGTTGTCATTTCCGAAACTTCAAAAACAAGTTTATAACATAAAATAATAATAATGAAACCGCAGGGACCAAATCTGTAACTTTGTAATTTTCAAACCCAACCCCCCGCCCCTTTCGATTTTCCGGCTAAATTCCGGCCGAAGTCCGGCAATGCTCCGGCGATCACCAAAACCGCGTCAAAACTCAATTTTGACAGCCTAAAATATACCAAACCACTTCGCAAACAAGAATCGAACCCAATGAACCCCTAAAACGCGCTGTAACGGTCGATTAACGGCCATAAACTTTTTCACTTTAATTTCCGAATGTTCAACGGCTAAAACACCCACTAAAATACTACTTTAATCAAATTAATTCCACATGAACGTTCCTATATAAATTCCCAATCGAATACAACTGGAAATTGCACCTAAAACACATACATACATTGAATTCAATTCCTTCCCTCTGTCGCGACCTGCAACTAATCGAACCCCACTCTCCGAGCCTTCTAACCTACAATTGACAGAGGGCTATTGATCTATAGCATCGTTCGAAGCTTTCTGTACAATCAATTTGAATTTCATCAGGGATTGATTATCATTCGATTTCAAGATAACCGCGACCTGTTCTTCGAAGTGTTCATCTACAATTCGAAACATAAACAGGTAATTAAACACTCCAATCTACTCGTTTATACATGGGGATCGAAAGCCCCATGATTTTAACAGTTAACAATATCGAATTCGTGTTCAATTTGGGGGAAATCGAATTAGGGTTCTGCGGGGATTTGGGGGATACCGGGTTACTCGATTTAAAAGGAAATGGAACCGGATTCTGTCGCGGCCACGGCCTTTGGTTCACTGGTTCCTGCGCTCCATGTCCAACAGGAGGTCCCGGGTTCGAACCCAGGCACCTGCAATTATTTTTTTTAAAGCCTTTTAAGCTTCTAAAAATTATGGAAAAATTCTTAAAAATTATAAAAATAAATTTTATAAACTTCCCTTATTTTAAATCTTACATAATTATTTTCTATAATTTATTTTATTTAAAAACCCTAAATAATCTTTATAAAATATTATTTATAAATATTATAAATTATTATTTTTATAAAAAGGACTCTAAATCGTGTGTAATTATAAAATAATCATGGAAAATTTTAGAAATTATACAACTTACAATTTCATGAATTATTTACCAATATAACTACAAATTATAAAATATACTTTAAATTAATTAAATTTAAAATATAAATCAATAAATTTATAATTAAACTCAAATATATATAACAAATCGTGTGCGCCAAACTAAGCCAACCCAAATCCGATCAAATATATCTATTCGCATTGAATATATATTAAAGACTTAAATACAATTATTACATAGGTATTGATCGTGTTTGATCGTGCATTGCTATATTCTGTGAAGCTTTTGTTCATTTCATTATCAATTCAATTCAAGGTGAGTTTCGTGGCCCCTTTTTATGCTTATTCAGGTTTTCAATGTTTTCAATTAATGGGGGAAAAATATGCTCACCCGTTTTCAATGCTGTACATCATATATTTAATTTTCATACTTGGAATCAACGTGATACTATTTTGTATGCATACATGGTGTTATTCTATGGATCATTCTTACAACCATTAATTCCCGGTTTAGGAACCAACGGTTAGGTATTGGTAGTACTACTGGGTTGACACCCCCACCCTTCGATGATTGGTTAACTTGCGAGTTACCAACACAGCTGCCAGCAATCAGGCCAAGGGTGAATATATTCCGTCTAATTTATATGCATAACGTCATTAGGTTTGGTTGTCTAAAACACATGTTATGTGGTTTTTGCTTGCAGTATGATTCCACATCAAATTCTATACAGCATCAATTACATGTTTTCAATTTAAACCTGCGGAACTCACCAATATTATGTGTTGACATTTTTGAGCATATCTTTTCAGGTGATCATAATCAAAGAGGATAGCTAGAGCTGATGCCTTAGCAAAGACCCTCAGGATTTCAATAGGCTTGCATTAGTATTGTACATCGTTTGTTTTCATTTATGAACAATGTGTATGTTAAATTCTTGAATTAATAGATAGTCGTGGAACTGACTAACCACGACACAAGTCACCATTGTGTCGGGCGACGTCATGACACGAGGATTTTGCATATATTATGTCTCTGTAATTATACCAAGTGTTATGACGATCCCATCCGTCGCATCCTCTTGTTTCCGCTATAAGCGAGGGTGTGAAAATATGCCTGCTTCTCTCATTCTATTCAAGATTGAATAGCCTGCATCAAGGTCAACAAAACGACAATATGCAGCAACTAAGGTGTTGTATGTAACAACATCTGGTAGTGTTCCTAACCTTATAGCATCAATTATAACAGCTTCTGCTTTTTCCAGTTATTGTACTTTACAAAATGAAGCCACACATATATTCATTAGCCTTGTTGATAACTTACATACCATTGCTTATCAACTTCGCAGATTTCAACTATCGAGCTCCAAAGGATGTGTGGTAGATCAGGGAAAAAAGTATATGGCAAAAGCTTTGATCTATCAATCGATACCTGAAGTCGTTCTTCTTTAAGTATCAAAGAATACGGATCCAAAGGATGTGTGGGAGGCACTACAGCCTATGGGGTCGGTATTTGGGAGTCGATAGAGTTCAAAAAGCACGTTTGCAAACGCTAAGGAACAAAGTGGAGCTGATAGGTCCATTTAACGATGTTTTTCAACACATGCACCCAAATCCATTTGAATCTTCTTAATTCTACCATCTAAAAGAAAAATGATGCGGGCCCAAGTGTTGAAGAGCGGGCCTTACTCTTTTTGGAGGCCCAAGACCGCGCTTCATGAAAATGGGCCTAACCTGGGCTGTGAGTCTCCATTTCTGACGTGCTACCAGTCAAAACGACCGCAGAAACGGGGGCCACGTTATGGTAACTGACGTAGGCGGGTTATCCTGTTAATTTTCTGAAATAAGGCCTCTAAATGGGCTTTTGGGCCACTTTTATGTTTTTTCTAGTTTTTGAGTTTGTTTTGGGCTTTTGTTTAGGCCTAGGGTTGCTTGTTTTAAGCCCATCCCGCATGTTTGTTTGCTTATTTAAGTTCAGTTCTTGTAATGTAGAAGGACACTTGAAATTATTAAGAATTAAGATTCAGTCTTTTCAAATTCGTGACTCTTGGGTCGAATTTGGGGGTTTGGGTATTCGCAGAAATAACGTGATACTACTTTGATTCGTTTGGCGCGCTACATCAAAAAAATATGTCTTTGACCCTGCATATTTTGTTTCTCTCCAGGGCAAAACGATTAGGAAACCTCTCATTCAATGGCATCACATTCATCCATGTACCAATCCAAAAGAATATACCGCTTTCCCTTTTTTATCTTTTTTCTTGTTGTGTGTATTATACGAAACAAAATATCAACCCAAAAGGGTCCTCACTTGATGGTTGAAACGTTATTGTCTAACTTACGGTTTTAAAACAAGGGATCCCTTGCTGGTTGGTTCTATGCTTTTTATCTTCTTTTTATATATCTAGTTGTATATATACAAGTGAGAATATCCTTGCATTGTTGTTGGACCAAAAGAACCAATGAGCCAAGATCAGGAAAACCTCTAAGTCCCACATGACATCACAACAACTGCTGAAGACTCCCATCAGCTGTTCTGACAAAGTCTGAAGAATCAACAGCTGAAGTTCAAAGAACTGAAGTACAACAGTTGAAGATCCCAAAGTACTGAAGACAAGTACTGAAGTCTAAAGTACTGATAAACACAAGTACTGAAGACTTCAAGTACTGAAGACAAGTGCTGAAGATCAAAGTCTGAAGAACTAAAGAACTGATGAACAACTGCTGATGCACAAAGTCTGAAGACAACGACTGAAGACAACAGCTAATGACAACTACTGAAGTCATCAGCTGATGAAACATCTGAAGACCAAAGTCTGAAGACCAAGTGCTGAAGTTTCAGAGTTTGTCACAACAGCTGAAGAAGTCTTCTTCAGTTTGTTGTGATGGTTTATTTTCCTTTCAGTAGTTTTATGTTTTTCCTTTCAGTAGTTTGTACAACAGCTGAAGAGTTTGTTCTTCAGCTGTTATAGTTCAGTAGTTGTAAACGACTGAAGAGTTTGTTCTTCAGTCGTTGTAGTTGTCAGTAGTTTACTTTTCAGTACTTGTGACAGATAGAACACTTAGGAAATTTTGTAAGAAGATGTCAGCTGTTGTGACATCTTCAGTAGTTGTGTTCTATCAGTAGTTAGTTTAATAATTGTTTAAAGTCAGTGGAATCTGACAACAGTATGGGTCATTTTCCTATAAAAGGGCAGTGACCTGAATGTATTCGACGCCGAAACATGAAATAAACGAATATTATTCTTTCAAGGCAGAATTATTCTCTCTACATCTACTTTTGGTTTGCATGCAATATTCTTTATGTTCTTGCTTTAATTGCTAATATTCATGCTAAATCTGCTGCGAACACAATCTAATTGATCAAACTAGAGGCTGAGATCCTAACAAATGGTATCAGAGCGGGTTAATCATTGATCGATTTCACTATTGATCATTTGAAATTGCTCTTTTGATCTCTAAGTTTGATCGAATTAGCAATTTGCAAGAATTAGCTGTAGAGAGAGATTCTGCTGTTTCTGGCCAAAAACTTGAGGTTCTCTTGGTGGTTTTGAGCTACATTTGTTTTGTTTAAACTTGAGTTTGACTAATAACTGAGATGACTACATTAACAAACGATCCTCACAATACTGGTTCCTCAACCAAGCCACCAATGCTTGTGAGGAATGAGTATAACATATGGCAAAGACGTATGCTTCACCACTTGTCTGTCAACAGTGCTGGTTGTTGGAAGTCAGTGGTGCATGGACCATACAGGCCTATGGTGAGCGTCCCTGAATCTAATGAACAGGTTCCAAAGAAACCTGAACAATATTCGGACGAAGATCTAAAACTGTTCGAGATTGATGCTAGAGCCCATGGAATTCTAGCCATGGCTATTCCAAATGAGATTTACTCAGGGCTCTTGCATCATGAAACTGCTCATGACCTATGGGTTGCTCTAAAGGAACAATTTGGAGGAACTGATTCGGTCTTAGCAAACAATAGGGAAATCCTCGCTCAACAATATGAGACATTCTCATATAGAAAGGGTGAGACTCTGACCCAGCAGTTTGAGCGGTTCTCTTGTTTGATTTCTGAGCTGAAGATGGTTAAACAAGAGTACTCCAACAGCCAGATGAACAACAGGTTCCTCAGATCACTGCCTGAGAGATGGGACACTTATACCATTGTTCTATGCTCCAGTGCAAATCTGGAAACTCTATCTCTCACCCAACTTCATGGGAAACTGCTCACTTTTGAGAGAGAGATAGAGCAAAAGAGGAAGTTGTCTACTTCTGGCAAGCTCGCTGATGACTTTGTTCAAGGCAATGCTGCCTTGATAAGTCAGGAGTCTGAATATGCTTCATCAGAAAGTTCTTATGATGAGCATATTGATTTCTCTACCAACTCAGAACAAGCTTTTGTTGGTGTAGGTAGTAGTTCAGGAGGCTGCAGTGATAACTGGTGCTTCTTGATGGATGATTTGAAGGGCATTCCAGATGATGATCTGGAAGAGATGGATATTTTGAGCCAAATGGCAATGATCAATATCAGATCTCAAAAGTTCTACAAAAGAACTGGTAGGAAATTCCCTGGTCTCTCTGGCAAAACCAAAGTTGGTTTTGACAAAAGCAAGTTGAGGTGTCACAAGTGCCAACGGCTTGGACACTTTGCAAGAGAGTGTAGATCATCTGGATCTAACTCCTCTGCACCCTTTGTGACTTTTCCAAGCAATAGCTCACAGCACAGAGGGCAACCTTCCTCCAGTTCTGGTCATCCATCACAAGCACAGGCATCACCTGCTTATTTTGTGCCTCAGGGGTATATGCCATACTCTTACCCCTGCTACTATGTGCCTCAGTCCAGTCAAACTCAAGCACCTTCGGCTCAACCACCATAGGCTCTTCCTGAGCCTCAATCTTCCCCATCTCATCATCAAACACAACCTCAACAACACAGCTTCTTCACCCCAGGAGTTGTTGACTGGAGTAGTCTACCAGATGATCTATCTGGACAGGAACAACTACTCTAAGGTGCTGGTCAACATGGTGGTGATAGTCCTTTTGGAAATCTTGCTCTGATGGCCCTTGAGTCTGCTGAGGGGTCATCATCCAATGCCTCATCACAGGTATCATCTGAGGCCAAAGCCAAGCTTTGTTCTGAATCATGCATAGCAGCATTTGCTTCTATTAGAGAAGCAAATGTAACTTTAATAGATAAAAATCTTGAGCTAGAGCACACTATTTCCAAAAGAAAAGCTGATTTTGAGGTTGTACTAAAAGAGAAAAATGATGAGATTTACAAACTTAAATGCCAAATCAAAGATGGTAAAGCTAGGGAAGATGTACTTCTAGAGAAGTACAGAGACCTCAAGGAAACTCTTGCCAACACCCAAGTAGAGTGTGATCGATGGGTGCAATCATGCAAGGGTTTTGAAATGCTTCTTAAGAAGCAATCAGCTTCCAATGTGAAGTTTGGGATTGGTTATAATCACACTGCTCCTCCTACAGATTTCACTTTAAGAGCAGAAGTTGAATCTGATAGAGAGAGCAATAACCAATCCTTCTCATCATGTGACCTACTATCTTCTGATTCAGCATCATCAGAGATAGAAGTCAGCAACCAATCAGTAGATACTACAAGAGCTGATGGTTCAAATGCTGACTGTCACATGATCAAAAAGTTGATCAACTCAAGTGTTGTCTCTAGAAGTACTGAAAGTACTAGAGAGCAAGTGATAACACTTGAAGTTCAAACCTCAACTACTGCCAGCACTGAAGAGAAGAAAACTGATAGTAGAAAAGGTTTGAAGACAACTAAAGAAGAGGTCAGGAAAGCAGGTACTAAAGGGAAGAAAACTGCTAGTACTGATAACAAACAGCTGAAGAACAAGTCTTCAGTTGTTTCATCTTCTTTGGTTGATCGTCAACACAAGATGAAGAAGAAGCCATGTGAGATATGTGGCTTGTTTAATCATCTTACTGATGATTGCTGGTACAAAAGGGGTTCCAAACTCAAACAACAGGAGGAAATTAAAGAGCAAATAAAGAAAATGAAAAATGAGTTTGAAACCAAGTTTGTACTAGCAACATCAAAGCCTGAGATCCCTAAACCCAAAGATAAATCCAAAAAGAAAGTAGGGAATACTCAGGCAACAGCTGAGGTTGCTCAGAAAAAGATGGTACAACATAGGAATCCATCATCAGCAAACTCCAGTGTGTCTGAAGAGCTGAAAGCTTTATCACAAAGTCAGACACAACTGGTGATGATGGTTCAGCATCTAATGGGAAGAGTCAACCATTTAGATGCTCCTGTGTTGAAACCACAGAAAAGGAAGTCCAAGCCAAAGGGTTCCTCTTCTATACCATCTTCTTCACCTCAGGCTGTTACACATAACACACCTGTTAGTGCTGCACCTATACTTGAGAACAGACCCAAAACCAAACAGGTTTGGGTCTCTAAAACTAACTAACATGTGGTTATGATTGCAGGGTTCTTCAACATGCCAAAAGAGCATCTGGTATGTAGACAGTGGAGGATCTATGCACATGACAGGAAGCAGCTCCCTTCTTAATGACTACTCTCAAGGAAAGAAGGGATTTGTTTCCTTTGGCAATGATGCAAAGGGTTACATCATCGGAAAAGGCTTTGTTTCCAATGGGGAAATAAGGTTTGATGATGTTAACCGTGTGGAGAATCTCAAGTACAACCTCTTGAGTGTCAGTCAAATGTGTGATAAAGGCCATATCGCCCTTTTCACAAGCAGGAACTGTCGGATTCTGTCATCCAAAGTTCTAAATTTGATTGACAAGGTGTTGGATGAATACACTCTCCTGAAGGCCAACAGGACAGGAAGAGTGTATGCCTTAGATCTTTCCAAAAAGATAGATCTAAAAGGCCATCCTTGCCTATTCTCCAAGGCATCTCCTCAAGAGTCTACACTATGGCATAGAAGGCTGGGTCATGTTAATTTCAAGAACATGAATCAGTTGATAAGCCATGGTTTAGTAAGAGGATTGCCCTTGAAGGAGTTCAAGTGTGAAGACAACTGCACTGCTTGCTTAAAAGGAAAACAACACAAAGTTTCATTCCCTTCAATAGAAGAACCAAAGTCCACTGCCTGCTTGCAGCTCCTGCACATGGATCTCTTTGGTCCTGTCAGAGTGATGAGCATGGCAAAGAAGAAATACTGCCTGGTAATTGTGGATGATTATTCCAGGTATGTATGGACTTTCTTCTTGCACTCTAAGGATGAAGCAGCCAAGACTATCATGAACTTTGTGTTATTTGTGGAAAAGCAGTATTCCCTACAGGTCAAGTGTGTGAGGAGTGACAATGGATCAGAATTTAGAAACCACACACTTGATGACTTCTACCTGTCCAAGGGAATTAAAAGGCAGTTTAGCACTCCCAGAACTCCTGAGCAGAATGGAGTGGTGGAGAGAAAGAACAGGACTCTCATTGAAGCTGCAAGGTCAATGCTGGCTGACTCAGTTTGCCACTGACCTTTTGGGCTGAAGCTGTCAATACAGCTTGCTATGTACAAAATAGAACTTTAGTGAATAAGAGGTTGATGAAGACTCCTTATGAAATTCTTCATCATTTGGCTCTTCTAATTTCATTCTTTAGAGCCTTTGGGTGTCCATGTTTTATTCTCAACACTAGCAACCCACTCCAGAAATTTGCTAGTAAGGTGGATGCAGGGTATTTTGTTGGTTATTCATCAACTTGCAAGGCATACAGAGTCTTCAACTGTAGGACAAAAGTGGTTGAAGAAACTCTGCATGTTAAGTTCAATGAATCTCCAAAGGACAAGATTCCACAAAACCCTGTGGAGTTGTTTGATCTGGACATACTGCAATATGTTCCTTATCAGCCTCCAGCTGTTGAGCCTGTCAACAGTTCTCCACCTGGTGGTACTGATGATGATGTAGTCAGTACTCACCTCTTCAGGTTTAGTGACAACCTGCCTGAGTTCACTAAACCTGATGCTCCTGTAGCTTCAGCAGCCCCATCCACAACAAATGCTGATGAGATTTCTGCAAGCTCTACTTCATTTGAGCTGCCATCTCCTACATGGTTTCAGGAATCTTTATCACCATTTGTTGCTGCTGAAAGTCCTACAAACACTTGCACTGACATTATAGTCTATCAAGAGCTGAGGAATCACCCCACATCTCAAATCATTGGTGATATCAATGCTGGAGTTTCAACCAGGAGTCAATTGTCCAATTTCTGCTTCTATGCTCTCTTCATCAGTCAGCAAGAGCCAAAGAACTATCATGTTGCCTTAAGAGACAATGGATGGGTTGAAGCAATGCAGCTTGAGCTTCTTCAATTCAAGAAATAGCAAGTGTGGGAGCTTGTTCCTTTACCCCAAGGGAAGTGTGCAATAGGCACCAAATGGGTATTCAGGAACAAAACAGATGATAAGGGCCAAATTATCAAGAACAAGGCCAGGCTGGTTGTCCAAGGATTTGCACAAGAGGAAGGCATCGATTATGATGAGACCTTTGCTCCTGTGGCAAGACTGGAAGCAATCAGATTGTTCTTAGCTTATGCTGCCTTTCACAGTCTTAAGGTTTATCAAATGGATGTCAAAAGTGCCTTCTTATATGGAAAAATAAAAGAAGAAGTTTATGTGTGTCAACACCAGGCTTTGAGGACAACAAACATCCTGATTGGGTGTACAAGCTTGATAAGGCTCTTTATGGGCTGAAGCAAGCTCCTAGAGCCTGGTATGAGACACTATCAACTTTTCTTTTAGAGAATAAGTTCACTAGAGGCACCATTGATAAAACCTTATTCATCAAGACTGTGGGAAAACATAAGCTCCTTGTTCAAATTTATGTAGATGACATCATCTTTGCATCCTCTGATCTAAAGTTGTGTGATGAATTTACAATGCTCATGAAGCAAAAGTTTGAAATGAGTGCTATGGGGGAATTACAGTTCTTTCTAGGTTTGCAAATCAAACAAAGGGATGATGGAATTTTCATCCATCAGTCCAAATACACCAAAGAGTTGTTGAAAAAGTTTGATTTACAAACCTGTAAGCCCTGTTCTACTCCCATGACCAGCATCACACAACTAGATATAGATCAGAAAGGTAAAGCGGTTGATGAAACCCTTTACAGATGTATGATTGGGTCCTTGATGTACCTTACAGCTTCTAGACCAGACATCATGTTTACAACATGTGTTTGTGCTAGATTTCAGGCTGTACCTAAAGAATCCCATTTGATTGCAGTCAAAAGGATCTTTAGATATCTGCAAGGTACCCAATCACTAGGTCTTTGGTATTCAACTGGGCATTCTTGCAAGTTAGTTGCTTTCTCTGATAGTGACTATGCAGGATGTAAAGTCACCAGAAAATCCACTTCTGGTGGTTGCCAATTCTAGGCAATTGTTTAGTTTCTTGGCAGAGTAAGAAACAAACATCAATTGCTACATCCACTGCTGAAGTGAGTACATTGCTGCTGCAAGTTGTACATCTCAGATACTCTGGCTTCAGAACCAACTCTTGGATTATGGCATTACAGAGACTAAGACTCCATTATTAATGGATAGTGCTTCAGCTCTTTGCATTGTCAAAAATCCAGTCCAGCACTCTAGGACCAAACATATAGAGATCAGACATCACTTTATTAGGGATTGCTATGAAAAAGGTCTGATTGATCCAAAGTTTGTGCCTAGTGCTGATGAGCTTGCAGATATATTTACTAAGCCTTTGGATAGTGCCACATTTCAAAACTTGGTACTAAGGCTTGGTATGCTGCAGCTCGAATAACTTGACCAATACTGATGCTCTCAGTTCACAAGTACTGATGAGCATTAGTATGCAAAGGTCAAATATAAGTACTGATGAGTAATTTAGTCTTCAGCATTTTCACAACTACTGAATACTAAAAGGCTTCAAAGTACTGATATACATTATTTGTTGAAAACAACTGATGTAGTGAGGTGGATTACAACTACTGATGTATCATTTTCAAACAAATAAGTACTGAAGAACAAATTTTGTTCACAAGTACTGATGTGTAATTCACATAAGTACTGAAGACAAAATTTGTTCACCAGCTCTGGAATATTCCATCAGCACTTGTGAACATCTGATCACAAGAGCTGAAGGCATAAATACTCACAAGAGCTGAAGGGTCAATAAACATCTGAAAGTCAGCCAAAGAGCTGATGAGTAAATGTGGAGGTCAGCATGAAACAACTGATTTGACGGAAACAGCTGATGAGTAATTTTATCTTCAGCTGATGCCAACAGCTGCTGTTTCATACCCAAACAACTGAAGGACAAAACCATGTCTTCAGTAGTTTCACAACTACTGATGACTAACACCAAGTCCTCAGTTGTTTACAACAACTGAAGCAATACCATGTCTTCAGTAGTTCACAACTACTGATATCAGTAGTTCACAACTACTGAAGGCTAACACCAAGTCTTCAGTTGTTACAACGTCTGAAGATGAAAACTAGGTCTTCAGTAGTTTATAACTACTGAAGACTGACAATAAGTCTTCAGCCGTTTACAACATCTGAAGGACAAAACCAAGGCTTCAGTAATTTCAACTACTGAAGACTAACACCAAGTTCTCAGATGTTACAACCACTGATGGTTAAAACCACGTCATCAGTAGTTTCAACAACTGATATCTAACACCAAACCTTCAGTAGTTTTCTTTCAGCCTTTGCCTACCCTATAAATACCCAACCTTCAGAGCTTTTCATTCTCACGACCTAACTTTTTCAAAAACCTCTGATATTCTCATACACCATTAATGGCGGCCATGCAACTCAAACCTCGACACAACTGTGTCGCTCATCTCACTAAACCGCCATTCTGGGCCAAGTTCCACAATGCCGTCGATCTGATGACCGACTCACAATACCAGACGGCATTCCTCCTCAACCCCACCATATACACCGACTCCTTGGCGGAGTTCTGGACGAATATCACGGTCCAAACCGGAGAGAATAACGGCGAGGTCTCTCTTCAGTCCTCCGTCAACAACCACCCAGTGGTTATTACTCCAGCTACTCTTCGAGAAACCCTAAAGCTGGAGGATGCCACCTACCCAACCTCCTACCCCAAAGGCGCCCTCGATCTATGCTTCACTGCCAATGACTATCAGGGTGACCTTTCAGCCACCACCTTGTTGAAGAAACACTTCCCAGATCCCCAACGACTGATCTTTCACATGGTGAATGTGTGTCTGGCTCCCAAAACTTCTTCATGGGACCAGATGTCAACAAGGTGGCAACAGGTATTGTACTCTATCCTTGAGAAACAACCCCTAAACTTCACTGATATTATATTTTGGGAACTCAGGGATATGGCCACAAAACCCATTTCTAACCGTTGGATCTTATATCCTCGGTTTATAATGGCCATCATCCAAAGCCAGCTTCAAGCTGAGGGACTAGTTGGCACTGGAGTCCCTGCCATGGCTGTTCTAGCCGAGGTATACTCCAGGCACAACACCGACCACACACTCAAACAGGCTGGCCGGCTGCAAAAACCCACGCAGCAGGAACCCACAGCCTCCACCTCTAAATCCAAAGTCCCCACCAAGCCAAAAGCCAAGAAGCCCAAAAAGGCTACTCAGGGAAATGAGTCCCCTGAGGATGCCCCTGCAACACAAAGGCAGGATGTGGCTGCTGGTTCGATTCTCCCAGCAGCTACCATGACTCCACCCACCACAACCGCACAGGTTTCCTCTCAACAGGAGCCTGATGCAACCACAACTGGGGCACCTACACATCTGGGGTCATTCTCACTTGAGGAGACTGCCATTGAAATGCACACTCCTCCCTATGTGCACTCTGCTTCTAGCCCATCTCCCACAGAAGCCGCCCCACAAAGTCCAACCCTAATGATTGCCAAAGTGTTGACCCACCTGAGCACTCCACCCTCTCCCCAGAAACCTATTACAACTGGGGAGACTCCAACCGAAGAGGGGGTGGATACAAGTGCCGGTGGGAGCCCACAGCACAGAGAATCAGTCCAATCTCCCAGTGTGGCTAGGGAGACAGGATAATCTGGTGAGGCTGCCACTTCCCCTGCATCAACATCTGAGCAGGGTGAAGCTGGTAACATCACTAAGACCTCACCAGAGGCAACTGCCAATGATGGATCCAATCCGGAGGCTGGAAGTCCCCAGAACCAATACAAAGGGGCACATGCTACTACTGAGCCACACTCAGAGCATGTATATCCTGACACAGTCAGGAGGTCAGGTGATTCAGCTCCCACTGATGATGACCTGAGCTTCTTCTATGACGTAGTTGCTCACAACACTATCCTAGAGGATGAGATAAGCAGACTCAAAGAGCTGCTTGCTCAAATGACTCAGGATAGAAGTCCATCTGCCACCACCAACCCACAGATGGCACCTTCACCCGAAGGTCTCATATACACTGAGCTACTCCCACAAACTCAGCCACCAGCCCCTGCTTCTGGCACCAGCTCTCAGGGTCAGAACCCCCCTGAGCAGCTAGATGCTATCCTCCGGAAATCCCTGCCTCTCATCACACCCATAATCACAGAAATTGTGATGAAAACCATTGATGAGAGGCTTCCCACACATATCCAACCTCTGGTGGAGGTTGCTGTTGCTAAAGCCCTTGCTGAGAGTCAAACCCCAACCAATGCACCTAAAAAGGGGGAGACCTCAGTGCAAGGAAAAGGAAGAGGGGAGAGGAGGAGCTAGAGGTAGGTAGAAAGGAGGTGGTTGAGAGGGAGAAGGTTCAGGAGACCAAGGGGAAGGGGAGGGAGGAGGAGGAGAGAGCTGAGAAAGAAGTGACTGGAATCCAAAAGGATTTCAGTGTCACTTATCAAAAGAGAGGAGAGGTGAGGGAGAGTGCTGATCCTGATCTAGCAGCCCTTGTCAAGGAGGCTAATGCTGAGCATAGCCGTTCAATGGACTCTGTCATTGAACAGTTGTTCAGGCAAGGCTTTGACAAGGATACTGGCCTGCTAGATCAAGAGATCAGGAATATGGAGAGAAGAGAGATTGAGTACCGATGGACTACTTATAGCCAAGAGGAAAGAAAGAAACTTGAGGCTATGAGTAGGTTCACTTCGAAGTACCTGGGCAGACCAGTCCTTGATGTCAAGGCATGGACCAGGGACAGACTCTTGGCAATAACCACCAAGATCTGTTCGGCTGGTGATTTCACAAAGGGACTGGTCGCAGAGGCCCTTTCTGAAGCCGGTGCTGGGAACAGGACACTTCTAGCAAAACAGACTAAGCCTTCTCTAATATCTAGATTGCTAGCAGTGCCTGCCAACATTCCCACACCAACAACCCAACCACAACCCACAAAACCAACTCCTTTACCATCAAAACCCGCAGCCAATGATCCACCCTTGGTGAAGAAGAGAAGGGTGTTGAGGCTGCAAGAAGAAGAAGATGAGGAGGATGAGGAGGATAGTCTGCCAATTTCAGCAGTTATATCTCTACCCAAAGCCAAACCACAAACCATCACTCCCACCTCACAGCAGGACACTGTGAGGGTAAAATTAGAAGAGGAGGAGCAGCAAAGGCGACATGATGAGGAAATGCTGAAAAGCATTGACAAATGCTATGCTGCTTCTACCTCTATAATGAACATGCAAAAAGAAGCTCTGAGATTATTCACCCTCAAACAAACCTTTCAATATGAAAAGGAGAGGGTGAGAACTTGGCCTGACCCAAGGGTGTCTCACAGGATAGTCAAGAAGGACATGCCTGTGAGATACAAGAACCAACTAAAGAGAATCGTAGATGAAGAGATCTCTGTGGCTCTTGTAATAACACCCTGGGAAATAGTAGAGGAATTCGAGAAAGCTTATAGAGCCAACCAATCACCCCAAACAATGCTAGATAATAGGGTGATTAGGAAGGGTTTGGTCTATAAGAAGCTTGAGAATTTCTATAGGGATGAGCTCAACCTGCTGTTGGAGGGTAAACACCCTGATGAATTTGCATACAGGCAAATCACAACAGTTGAGCTCAAAAAGGTAGACAGGCCAAGTACATCTCAGAGATGTACGGTCGGGAGGGATTGTTCGATGGTGTGCCTGAAGACCTGTCCAAGGAAGAACAAATGATCTTTCTTCAGGCCTACACCCGAGAATCCTACCGGCTTGTACGTGGGAGGTAGATCTCATGGATGGGGCAACAGCTCTGTGTCCAATTCCCCAAGACAGAGCTCCCATCCATACTTAGCCAAACAAACACTAGAGACTACCTCTCAGGCCAGTGCTTATCTGGGTCAACTTCTAATCTGATCTAGAAGGAAATAGACCAATCATTATGCCACCAATAAGTGGGACAACCAATAATTAGAGGTTTTGGCTGCATTGGTTCAGGGGGAGTTTGTTGGACCAAAAGAACCAATGAGCCAAGATCAGGAAAACCTCTAAGTCCCACATGACATCACAACAACTGCTGAAGACTCCCATCAGCTGTTCTGACAAAGTCTGAAGAATCAACAGCTGAAGTTCAAAGAACTGAAGTACAACAGCTGAAGATCCCAAAGTACTGAAGACAAGTACTGAAGTCTAAACTACTGATAAACACAAGTACTGAAGACTTCAAGTACTGAAGACAAGTGCTGAAGATCAAAGTCTGAAGAACTGAAGAACTGATGAACAACTGCTGATGCACAAAGTCTGAAGACAACGACTGAAGACAACAGCTGATGACAACTACTGAAGTCATCAGCTGATGAAACATCTGAAGACCAAAGTCTGAAGACCAAAGTCTGAAGACCAAAGTCTGAAGACCAAAGTCTGAAGACCAAGTGCTGAAGTTTCAGAGTTTGTCACAACAGCTGAAGAAGTCTTCTTCAGTTTGTTGTGATGGTTTATTTTCCTTTCAGTAGTTTTATGTTTTTCCTTTCAGTAGTTTGTACAACAGCTGAAGAGTTTGTTCTTCAGCTGTTATAGTTCAGTAGTTGTAAACGACTGAAGAGTTTGTTCTTCAGTCGTTGTAGTTGTCAGTAGTTTACTTTTCAGTACTTGTGACAGATAGAACACTTAGGAAATTTTGTAAGAAGATGTCAGCTGTTGTGACATCTTCAGTAGTTGTGTTCTATCAGTAGTTAGTTTAATAATTGTTTAAAGTCAGTGGAATCTGACAACAGTATGGGTCATTTGCCTATAAAAGGGCAGTGACCTGAATATTCGACGCCGAAACATGAAATAAACGAATATTATTCTTTCAAGGCAGAATTATTCTCTCTACATCTACTTTTGGTTTGCATGCAATATTCTTTATGTTCTTGCTTTAATTGCTAATATTCATGCTAAATCCGCTGCGAACACAATCTAATTGATCAAACTAGAGGCTGAGATCCTAACAATTGTTGCATGTGCATCTATTTTATTTTTATATTATTTGGTTCATCTATATGATCATGTTTAATGTTTGATATGTGAATATTTCTTGAAAATGAGAGTGATCTTTGAAAGAATGACTTTAGAAATATACTTACACTGAGTATCTCTATATAAACTATAGAATCAGGTTTTGACATTATGTACATAAACATGAACGTAAATTCGGTTGTAACACTTAGATGAAGGGGCTTGCTTTCACCATTAAGGAAGCAACATCAATTCTAGCTACAAAACCATAATCCCACCATCCTTGCTTGGATTTCGTCGAATAAAAGATGGCTAAACACCCTGCACACCGACATGACGATGATAGAAAATGCGTTAATTAATGATAAAATGATAACAATTCCACCCCAAAACACTACAATTCCACCCCTAAAACACAACAATTCCACCCCCAAAACACAACAATTCCACCCCCAAAACACAACAACCATCAAAGGACCGGTAGCTATTATACATACAAAGCCAATGATAATGACGAAGACCCTCTTCCCAGCGGTAGAGAAAGGGATCTAATGAAAGTGCGCTAAAAATAGAAACACAACACCCATATCCCCGCCCAAAACCAGACCATCACCATGAAAGGACCAGTAGCTACAAAGCCAATGATGATGGCAAAGACCCTCTTTGTAACACCCCGAAAAGTCAAAACGAGTCAAAATGGGTTAGAGGTTTATTAATGGGTATTTAATAGAAAAAAAAGGGGAAAAAGGGTTATGGGCTAATTTGGGTTTATGGACAAAAGCTTGAGTAATAGAGGCCCATGATCAGCCCTTAATCTACCCAAATGCAGCCACCATCTTCTCATTTCAACCCTAACAACAAGAATTCATAGAGAGAGAAAGTAGAGAGAAAGTGCAAGAAACACAAGATTTGAAGCTTCTAAGATCAAGGGATTGAAGATCTGGATGTTTGTGCATCAAATTTCAAAGAAAAGAGCAACAAGCAAGGTAAGAATCGACCTCTAACCCTTCTGTAGATCAAACCCGGATTCTAGGGTTTTGAGTTTTGAAAAGTTGCAAATAATCGCATAAAGGTCAAATTTTTACGTATGAAAACATGTATAAAGCTTAGATTTAGCCTCATGGATGACAAACTAAGAGGTTGGACGTAAAAAGTTGTGATTTTGGGTTAAAAACGGACTGGTTCGTGATTTTTATGCGATCTGCAAACTGTATATGCATCCAGCGAATTTGCATAATCATCCAGCGAAACTAAGAGCATTTCCAGCGAAACTACAGTTTCGCTGGGGCGAAACTACAGTTTCGCTGGGGCGAAACTACAGTTTCGTTCGGGCGAAACTGTGGACCCATAGACATTGCGAAACTAGGAAATTCCAACGAAAGTTGGGTGCTTAAGACAGCGAATCTGTCTAGCGAAACTGGCAAAAGTGCTGCCCAGCGAAACTGGCTGCGAAACTACCAGCGAAACTGTGGGTGAAATTATGAAAAATTGACGTTTTATGTATTAACTTTCGTGCAGCCAGAGCATTCGGACCATAGCTTAAGTAACTTAGGATTTAAGTTAATTGCTAAGTTCAGGTGAGTTCTAGATCCCCTTATTTAAACGTTTTCCATGTTTTTGGGGCTATTATGCATAGTAAACATAAGGTTTTCAAGATAAGGATTTCAATATGTTTTAACAAGGAAATACATTTTTCTAAAATAAAATGTGACATTTAAATAGCTCAAAATAATTTTCAGGCGAGCTGACCTGGCAGCCCGGCCCCAGCCAGGGGCGTTGCCCCTTGGACCCCACTAGGGGCTGCTGCCCCTAGGACCCCGCTGTCAGGGGCTGCCGCCCCCGATCCCCCGCTGTCTCGCGGAGGGTCGGTTACATGTTATGATGACTAGTACTTGGTATGTTGTGTACTTAATAAGTTACGTATTATATATTAAGTGAAAGATAATATTAATGAGAAGTGGAACTTAACGAATGTTACCCCGGGCCCGTTCGATGATGAAAAGTCTTACAAGCACTATGATAGACTTCACTTATGTGAGTCTGATGTATGATTATGGATCCGTATTCATAAACGGGCTATGTGCCTAGCAGTGTGGATCAACTGTCGAGGGAAGCTACCATGAAGATGTGTATCGACAGGGATCGATCAACCGTCGTGGGTAGCGACCATGGATAACGTGTACCGACGGGGATTGACATTCGTTGTCAATCAACATGGAGATCTTGCTTTGTGCAAATCTCTCCTATGATGAAGTGAAACGTAATGAAAGAATGAAAGATAATGAACGTGCCTATTGTGATGCAAGTAATGTTTGTAGTATGATGTATGCGTGTTCATTATATGAAAGGATAAAAGATTATATTTTCTTATTATATAAAACTAGAACTCACTCAGCGTAGCTGACTTTTTTATGCATAATAGTGGACAGGTAAGCGCTGATGCTGAGGATGGCACCACGAAGCTACTTGGGGAGATATGGATGGCAGTCTTGTTAATGAAATCTTTATTGTAATTGATGAACAAGAAATATGTTTTGATTACGTTTAAGGGACAAATGTATGAGTACAATGGGGTTTCTAAGTTTTAAATGAATGCTTAATTACTTTCCGCTGCAATGATTTGTTATTAAACTGGTTTTATGCTATGGTTAACCAACTGTGAGGCTTCCCGGGAACGGGGCCTTACACTCTTCCCGTTAACAGAAAAAGGGATCTAATATAAGTGAAGTGGGAAAAATAGAAACCACAACAACCACCACATTGCCGCTAAAATAACACCATAGGGTTCACCAAACAATGGACGACTAACCACCTTGTACAAAAACCAACAAAACCGCTCGCCACCGCCTCCCCTCACAAACCATGTTTCTCTCTAGAAATAACAAAACCAGTCACCAACACCATTTAAAAGGGAAGAAACCACACACATTATACAGCAGTACACAAAGCAAAAGCATAGTAAATCCCTTTTATTTCCACCTAAAAACACAACCATCATGAAGTCATCACCCGCAACCATATCATCGACACATCACCCACAACCATATCATCGGCACCAAGGGACAAGTAGCTATTGTGCATACAAAGTCGACAATGATGGTAAATAGCCTTTTCTAAAAAGAGATGATATATATCAGATCACCGACCTGATGCCGACCCATGACCCATTAGCCACATTTATAATTGCTTTAAGTTTTTGGTTCATATTTGTTTAAGTTATTTATTTATGCATGTGTTTCTTTTATTTATATTTATTTTGTTTTGTTAATTAGTCTATATTTTAGAGATCATGGGTGTAGTGGGTTAGTTATTTTGTTTCTAGAAGCTAGGGTGACTATTTTGTTTAAAAGGGGAAAAATCTAATGAAAAGGGAAGAGATTTTTGAGAATGAAAATTTATTGATTTATCTCATGTTCGGTTAAATTGATTTGTGTCTTTGTTAGCTCAACCATGGCACGTTATGTGATGTGCTTAGACCCGATTCTCTAACCGTAGTGGTGTATCTGTATCTCCAGCTAGATACCGTTGCCCTATTGTTTGTTTCGATGGTGAATCTGTACCCGAAACGAACTGTAGATCTATCCGTTCTTTTGATCGTCACGTTTGAACCGGTGTCCTCCTGGTGTACTCCTATCAAGAGATCTAATGAAAGTGCGGTGAGAATAAATAGCAACCACAACAACCACACCATCGTTGCCTAGGGTTCACAAAATAAAGGACGGTTAACCACCCAGTATACAGACCCAACGACTATGGAGAAGGTGTCTCTTCCACAAACAACTAAAATCGACATCAATAGCATCCAAAAAACAAACTTTTTCAACCGGAAATAGAATGCCAAGATAACAAAACCAGCCACCAAGACCGTTTAAAAGGGAAAAACCACACGAATTAGATAGTAGTACACAAAGCAAAAGGCATAGTAAATCAATGTTAATTTCCTTCACAAATTAATGTATAAGATAATTATTATGCGAGTATCTTACAAATAATTAGGGGTGTAAATGAGTCGAGTCGAGCCCGAGCTCGCTTAGGCTCGAGCTCGGCTCGTTTTAGTTTTAGCAAGCTCGAGCTCGAGCTCGACTCGTTTATAGTTTTATTTTCTGAAGCTCGAGCTCTGCTCGTAAAAAAATTATCAGGCTCGAGTTCGGTTCGTTTATTATTGAATTATTAAATTATTATTTTTTATAATTGGTTTTTATATTTTTAATAATCAAATTTTTAAACGTAATATATATTATTTAATTATTTTTATCATAATAATATATATAATAATATGATTTATGTAAATATATATTCATATATTTAATTGTAATAAAAAATTATATAAAACAAAAAGCTTGTTTAGGCTCGCGAGCCGGCTAGAACTCGTTTAGTAAACAAGCCTGATGTGAGCTCGAGCTCGGGCTCGAGTTGAGCTTTTTTCCGTCGAGCTTTTTTCGAGCCGATCCCTAGTAGATTGCGAGCCGACTTGGCTCATTTACACCCCAAAAAATAACTCAGTAAAAGTATTATAGCTTAAATAGTCGGCTCCTATATTGTTTATCCCACCAATTAAATGATCAGAATAAAGATATCATAATATCTGTCAATTAGTGTCTAAAGCTATTAGATAACAGATATGTCACAAATAATGCAGTGTAATAATAACTTAAGACAAGTTGGTTTAATAAAAGAATCACAATCAAACAAATCAAGAATATTTAAATGAGTCTAATTTAAAATCATACGTAGTTGGTTTAGCTAAATCTATCATAGTTATCATAGTAAGTTGCATGCTTAAGTTACATACTTCTTTTAGTGTTAATTACCTTTCTTTTTTTCTTGTTAAACAATATATGCTACCTTTGTAATTTGTTGCTTTTCGATCGAGTAAAACTCTTATGTGTTACTAAAGTTACAATTTTGAAAACTTCATAAAACTGTTCGTGTGTGTTATCGTATGACTACTATTGAATTAAGATCCTTACGCATGGTTAATATCTATACTTTGAGGTAGGGGTGTTCAAATTCGTATATGTGGATTTTCAGATATCCGAATTTTTTATATCCGAAAATTTGGATAGTGAATATTAATATTCGAATCAAAATTTCGGATATCCGAGATTTTGAGTTCGGATTCGGATATCCGAATTAAAAAAATATATATTATCTAATAATTTTATTAAAATTTGATAAAATTAATTGTAACTTTTTTGTCATCCAATAAATTTAACAACTATCCGGAATACCCAAAATCATATGAAATTTCTAACTAATATTTGTTATTTAATAGTTTTTAAAAAAATACTTCGGATAACTAAGATGTTTGAATCCAGAAATTTCAGATTCTAGATTTCAATATCCGAATCCGAATAGAAATTTTAGATATTTAGGACTTGGATTTAGATATCCAAATGTATATCATGTATTCTTTAATAAATTATAAAAATTTAACTATATTTATTAAAAATTCTTATGAATATCCAAATATTTTTCATAATAATATGAGAAAGTATGAAATTTTTAAGTAATATTTATTAATTAATAATTTTCAGGAAAATATTTTGAAATGCGGATTCTGAAATATCCAGAATTTTTCAAAAACACTGTTGGAATCCGATTCCAAAAATTTCGATTATGTTCGGATATTTCATGTTCGATATTTCGAATCTTTTTAAACACCCCTACTTTGAGTTGTGTGGGTTGGGACATATGTTCCCTTATCTAGACTTAGAACCTTAGATCTCTAGACATGAGATTGGAACACCGAGTCACATATGTTTAGAGGTACAGAGTGACATGTCACAGTTCACTATGGTGTGAACTTTTGATTTGTTATGTTTTTGAGATATTTTAGAACAGAAGCCCATACAACCAAAATTGATGCTACATGTATTAATCAAGGGTGGCTTATTAAGAAATAAGTGTGGATAATCTATTGGTCATATGTCACTCGTTGTTTATCCCTACAAATTGATCGGGTTGTATCCTCTAAAGTGAGTAGTAATATATGGATTTTAGGAGTAGTTTAAAACGAGTGTGTGTCCAACATCAAAATAATTTAAGAATTTATAATTGAATACAAACAAATGAATAATTATATATATATGGGTGCTAGAAAACAGTTATCACTTTTAGTTTCATCTCCACCGTCCAAACCCACGTACTTTTAATCTAAGCCGTGTTAATTCGACGGTTATTACTTTTCCGGCGGTTACGGGAAGTTCCTGGATTTTCCTGGTGAACACCGAACTGAACGCTTCCTTCTACAAAGGCGGTGGCAACCGCTTGAGCTGCTGTTATTGTAAAGCCACGGTTACAGACGGTTGCTCCCGATGTTGCCAATCTTCAGCATAATTTTCGCCCACGTCGTCCCCTTATTCCCCCTTTACGGATGTTTAGGGTTCTATATAAACCGATTTCTCTGATCTCATCGCATACTTCTCTTTTCCCTCCCCCTTCGTTCTTCTTCCTCCTAAGAAACCCCTAATTTTGCTCATAAACCACCGCTAAGAAACCCTTAATTTTGCTCACTGTCATCTTTGGTTTCTTCTCAGACTTCCCCACTCCAACCACTCTTCCTATTTTCCATATCCAACACAAAAAGATTTCGAATCTAAAGATGAGTCAAGGAGCAGTAGTGCCGAAAAAAAAGAGGAGAAGAAAAAAACATTGATGTTTGTGATCAATGGCGGAATTTCCGTTGAAGATAAAATCATGGGGATCGCATCACCGGAGAAATTTCTACGGGGGAGAATCAAAGTCGGCAGTAAAGCCGTTAATCTTAAAGATTCCATTATAATTTCCTATGCAAGAACAAGATCCCTGTCACCATTTGTAGCACCTACATGAAAAGGTACTACGGTACCTAAATCATTGTTATTTTCAATTTATATGTGTAGTTTTGCTCATTGATCAATTATTTTTGGTTACTGATATTTTTTTACAATCATGATAAATCATTGTTATCATCTTATTTTAGTTTACAAATTTTGAGATCACTGATAGCCCGGATTTTTTTATCAGAGGTTGTTTAGATTTCAAATATCATTTTTATCGTTCTCTGGTTTTATATGTCTTCCTTATACATGTTTAATTAGAAATTCATATATACTTCTGTGTGTATGGTTATTAGAAGTGGTATTTATCATTCTTCTCATTGTATTATGTGGCACTGCAGGTATGATTGGAAAAAACTGAGTGGCATGTTGTCTCTTCATTTAAAGCAAGTATGGGTAATGGGGAGGTATGTCTTAGTATATGTTTTATTTGGATGTGTTTAGATTCAGGCTTGTATGAATTGAAATTGTCTTGAACTAATGCGTTATAAGGAATGTAATTAAGTAACTTTATGTTTTAATAGCCCCAAATGTCATAATATTGTAACCATAGCAGCATCTATTCATGCCAACAAGACCACCATTACTTCGATCAAGTTATTCATGCTGCTTTATGAATTTTCATCTGATATAAACTTGTAAGGATCTACAATTTGGTACACAGGTTATGTCTTTGATTTGTTATGCTTTGAGCAAATTAATTACCACTGAGTTGCTGCATATATCATTGATTTGTTATATCCTAAAGGAATATTCTAGAGGTAAACTATAATGTATTTTTGGAGTGTGCTTGTTGAATATTGTTGTTAGGCTATATTGAGATATTGAAATAAATCATCTTGAGATATTGAAATAAATCATCTTCATTAAGTTAAAGGGAACTGGTAGTTATTTTGAAAGAGATTCAATATATTGGATTCCAATAAAGATTGGAAGGCATGCTAACAAAAGCATAACAAAAGGTGACAAAAGATTAGAGTCTCCACTTCCTCCTATGATCCTATCAAGTATTCCACACTCTGTTTTCTTTCTTTTTTTTTAACTTTCTTATTGCTCACGATTTGGAAATTATTAACTAATGATGAAGGTTGTGTTGTAGATTGAGGGTGCATATCTTGATGATGGTAAAAATCTCAACAATTGTGATGCTTTTGCTTTTTCACAAGGTAATTTTACAGTATTGATCTCAATTTGGCTGTTCTAATTCATCTTTAGCTTGAATGGGTTAATCTTTGTACTATTTAATAAAACTAAGAAATTGATTCATTGGTCGGGTTATGTCATGTTTAAAATCGAATATATGGCTACTGAATAACAAAAGGTGACACTAAGTTTTTGTATCACAGTGGGTTCAAGAGCTTTAAAATAAGTACCTACTCGGTGTAATATTATTGGTGTTGGCAAATTCAATTGAATAAATGTTTTGGTCTGTTTCAAATATTTTGCTATCTTTAAAAGATATTATAAGTTTTCATAGTTCAATGTTTTATTCTTTGATCACAGGTATTGTACTTTTGAAGGCTTGGCAACTACATATTCTAAGCATCAAGGATTTTTAGGCTTTAAAAAGTTCATCACTACTATGCAAGCACACCTACTTTATTTCTTTTTTCTTTTTATTCTTTTTTGCAATTTCGAATTTACAGTCTTATCAAACTCTGATGTTATTATTTTCCTTAACAACAATTGCTCTCTGGCACAAGCTTTACATGAAGTAAATACATATTTACTAACAGTTATAGGTATACAAGTCAGTTTATATCATTTAGTTATACTCAATTTATAATAATTGCTGAGGACCTGGGGTTAACTTCTTTGTGAGAATATATTTACGTATGGCAGTAATTGGATGAGAAATGCCTGAATGTTTCATATCATCCAATCTTTGTTTATTGGTAGTTGATGTAGAGCTTTTAGACCCTCCAATAATGGAATAAATGGATTTGCTTTTGGTGGTAAGCAACAATTTTTATTACATATTATTAAATTCTTTCTTAAGTTGATGGTTTTCCTTCAATCACCTCTAGAAGCATAACGGTTTAAGGGACTAAAGTGCCCTTGGAACAAACGGTTAGTTTCCACTCTCAATTATGTGGTAATATATTATGAAAATATAAATTGCTGGAGCCGAAGGTCTTAATGGAAGTAGTCTTTTAATCTCTTAAGATAAAGGAAAGTTTTGTCACATCCTACCCCTCCCAGAACTCACAAATAGAATTGCTGTAAGTGTGATTTATTGGATATATTTTGTTTTGTTTTGTTTAAGTTTGTTATTTTATGAAAGATATCTTATAATCCATTAGGTTTAGTTTTATGAAGCTGTTTTGACAGTGCAGCATACACCACTAAAAAATTCAATTACTTCAAGACTTAATAAGAAGGCGGATTTAGCATCTGTTATCTTAAAGCTTTCTAATCTAATTCATTTATTTCATTTTGGTGTAGGTATACATTCTGAATTAAATTAGATCTATTACCATTGAGAGAGTGTGACTTACAATGTATTTTTAAGTTCGAGTCTTGGTGACTTGGTGTCGAATTTTCAGGTTTGGGTTGGTTTGAAACTGTCAATCCGCAAATATGACGTGTGATAACATTATGTTAGGTGCTAAGATCTCATTTTAATGGCATATCATGATTGCTATTATTTTGACTCAAGCAATATTCAATGAAGGTTGCAAATCTGTAGTTGCATGTGTAAATGTTATGGATTACGGAATGGTATCAATGTGGCAATGTTGTTAACACTAAATTTGAAAAATCAAGCATTAATGATAAGTACACCGGAAGAAATTCCGCATGTTATATATTTTTCGTTTAGCGATTTATGTTTAAGGTGATGTTTAGATTTGTCGTTCTAGACTTATTATCTTATAAATTATGACTTGAAATCACAACATTGGGTTTTACTAATTGAGTAAATAGATCTTGCATTTATATCTTCTTTTAATCTAAACTCTATTGAGGTTGTGTCTGTTCAAGATAACAAGTTAATTAATATGTATTAAATATTTTGTAGACGTAAAAGTTTGGTTTTTTATAGAGATGCTAATTTGAACATGCAATTTCATGTGGAGTATTTTGGAATTTAGTCTATCAAAATCAAAGATTTAATATTCTAAAGATGATGAATGGAGATGGTGATTTTGTAGTTTCAAATTGTTTGTGTTGGTATAATAAGTGTGGTTTGAATTGCAGAATTTCAAAATGAATTCTAGTGGTTCAACAATACGAGGTCAACAAAAATTAGAGGTGAATTTGAAGGCTGGTGCTTTAGGTTATTTATATGTATAATGGTGAAAAGTATGATGCGTCATTTAATTCAAAGGGAATGAAAGGTTTCGAGTCAAAATTATTAAGTTTTAAAGTCAATTAATTGTTTCCTAAAAATAAAAATAATCAAGATATTAGAAGTTAAAGTGGGATTTATCTCCAGTTGAAGATTTTTAATATATAACAAGATAAATGCCACATTTGAAGAATTTGAAGTTATTAAGGTTGCTATGTTTGATCTTGATGATGGAAATAACAATTTGAATGTTAAATTGATTTTCTACTTTGTGAATATCTTAATAAATGCTTATTTTGTCACTCACGAATTAAACGTGTTGTATTTTTATCTTATATAAATACTAATTTCGTTTACAATGCAAATAAATGTGTTTATGATATTGTGACGTTAAAACTATCCGGCCACCGGACGGGTATAAAACTAGTTAAACTTGGTTTGGTATTCAATTTTTCAACTTTTATTAATATTATTAAAATACATATTGGCCGGCAGGGTAGGTGTGATGCCACTGCCAGAATGATAATCTGATGTATAATTGAAATGTTGACCATAAATATGATACATAAAACCATAATCAACAACACTTCACAAAATCACTTATTTCATCTGCAATCTCACCACCATCAAAATCACTCATTCCAATGGCTGAACTCGTGCTTGCTGCCCTCCTCCCTGTGCTCTTCGAGAAGCTGGCCTCTGCTGCTGTGAACAAGATTGCTGGCCACAACGGAATCGATGCTGAGATCAAGAAATGGCAGAGATCGTTGAAGCAAATTCAACGCGTGCTTGCTGATGCTTCTCGGCGGGAGATAACTGATGATTCTGTGAAAGAATGGCTGAATGAGCTCCGACATTTGGCTTACGACATCGATGACGTACTCGATGATTTGGCATATGAAGCTATGGATCGTGAGTTCAACCGCGAGTCAGAAGCCATCGTCACCAGCAAGGTTAGAAAGCTAATTCCAAGCTGCTGCTCAAATTTCTCCAGGAGTAGTTATAAGATGCATGAGAAGTTGGACAATATTAGCATCAAATTGCAAGATCTTGTTAAGGAGAAAACCGACCTTGGTTTGAGAGTGGAAGAGGATCAAACTAGGCCAAGAAACAATAACAATAATAATAATAATAGAAGATTTGAATCCAGTGTTTTCGATCCATCTAGTATTGTTGGAAGGCAAGCTGAGAAAGAGGAATTGGTCCGACAGTTACTGGCGGATGATGGACCATCTCATCAAAATTTTAGCATTGTTCCCATAGTTGGTATGGGCGGGGTGGGGAAACTACTACTCTAGCTAAACTATTGTACGCTGAGAAACAAGTCAATGATCGCTTCGAGCTCAAGGCGTGGGTTTGTGTTTCGGATGTGTTTGATATCTTTGGTATAAGCAAAGCTATCTTCAAAGCTGTGGCACCTGAGGAAACAAAGGAGTTTACAGATTTTAATCTGCTTAATGTCGCTCTTACAAATCACCTAAGGGGAAAAAGATTTCTACTGGTGTTAGATGATGTGTGGAGTGAGGATTACGATGATTGGAAAAGGTTGGTTGAACCGTTTTATGGATGCTACACCGGAAGTAAAATCATCATAACCACACGCAAGTATGAACTGCTTAAAAAGTTGGTTTCCGGTCCTCTAAACAAGCAGCTAGAGAGCCTGTCAAATAAGATGCTTTGTCTTTACTGGCTCTAAATGCATTAGATGCAAACAACTTTGATTCACATTTGTCACTCAAACCATATGCTGAGGGTATTGTCAAAAAATGTGGTAGCTTGCCTTTGGCTTTGATTGTTCTTGGTAGATCACTGAGAACAAAAAGAGAAGAAGTAGAGTCCTAGAAGGAAGTGTTAAATAGTGAGATATGGAGCTTAAAAGACGGAGGTAGAATTCTCCCGGCTCTTAGATTAAGCTACTATGATCTTTCTGCAACTTTGAAACAATTGTTTGCATACTGCTCCTTGTTTCCTAAGGACTTCTTATTTGACAAAGACGAACTTGTTTTATTATGGATGGCAGAGGGGTTTTTGCCACAGTCAACTCCAAGCCATTCAACAGAACACTTTGGTCGTGAATGTTTCAACGAGTTGTTTTCAAGGTCATTTTTCAACACGCACCTAATAGTGAATCACTGTTTGTGATGCATGACATGTTGAATGACTTGGCGATCGATGTTGCTAGAGAGTTTTTTGTGAGGTTAGACAATGAGAAGATGTTGGAGAAGTGTCGCCATATGTCATTTGTTCGTGAGGAATATCAAGCTTACAAGCAGTTCGGGCCATTAACAAGAACAAAATGTCTAAGGACATTTTTGGCAACGTCAGTTGGGGTGGTAGAAACGTGGCAAAGTTTCTACTTATCGAGTAAGATTCTAGTTGACTTACTTCCAGAGTTAACATTGTTAAGGTGTTAAATTTGAGTAATTTTAACATAAGCGAGGTGCCAGAATCTATTGGTAATTTGAGACACTTGAGGTATCTTAATTTTTCTAATACTATAATCACACATTTACCGGAAAACATGTGCAATCTTTATAATTTAGAAACACTGATTGTTTTTGGGTGTTATCGCTTAACGAACTTGCCCAACAACTTCTTAAAGCTTAAAAAGTTACGGCATCTTGATATTAGAGACACCCAACTTTTGAATAAGATGCCTTTAGGGATTGGTGAGTTAAAAAGCCTACAAACTCTCTCCAAAATCATTATCGGGGGTGAAAGCGGATTTGATTTAGCCAAACTTAAAAACATAGAGAATCTATGTGGGAAAGCTTCCATTCTAGGTTTGGAAAAAGTGGAAAACACAACACATGCACGTGAGGCAAAACTTTCACAAAAGAGGTTTAGTGAGTTAGAGCTTGTATGGGGTGATGAGCTACATGGTTCACGAAATGATATGGTTGATACAAGGGTACTAAATGAGCTTAAGCCTTGTATGAACATTTAAAACAACTCAAAATTATGTCATACAGGGGATTAGAGTTTCCAGAGTGGATTGGGGATACATTGTTTCATCATTTGAAGCATGTGTCAATAATTGGCTGTAAAGGTTGTACAACTCTACCATCACTTGGGCAGCTATCATCACTTAGGGAATTGTTTATTAAAGGCTTGGATAAGCTGGAAGTTGTGGGTTTGGAGTTACTTGGAACCGGTGGTGCATTTCCTTCACTTGAAGTTTTAAGTTTTGAAGATATGTGTGGGTGGAAGAAATGGTTAGCCAATACCGCAGAAGTGTTTCCACGCCTGAAACAACTTTATATAAAAAATTGCCCTATTTTGGTTGAAGTCACACTTGAAGGCCTACCTTCATTAGATGTTCTAGATATAAGAAGATGTGATAGTGGGGTGTTAAGAAAGCTGGTTGAAGTAACATCAACAGTCACCAAGTTGAGCATAGAACAGATTTCAGGGCTTAATGATGTGGTGTGGAGAGATGTTATTAAGCATCTTAAGGCGGTTGAAGAATTAAGCATCCGGTATTGTCATGAAATAAGATACGTGTGGGAATCAGAAGTGGATGCAAGTAAAGTTCTTGTGAAGTTAAGGAATTTAAAAGTGGTGCATTGTGAGAATTTGGTGAGTTTAGGAGGGAGAGAGGATGCGGATAAGTGTAGGAGCAACCTCCTCACACCTCTTAAGACATTGTATGTATCTCGTTGTAAGAACATGAAACATTGCAGTTGTCCAGATAGCACTGAGACTTTGAGTGTCTGGTCTTGTCATTCAATTACATCTATCTCCTTGCCAACAGGTGGGCAGAAGCTTAAGTCACTGACCATTAAATGTAATGAACTATTGGAAAGGGAGTGGGGAGGACAAAAGATGAACAACAACAGAAGCAGCAACATGCCAATGCTTGAAAGTGTATCTATATTCTCCTGGCGAAATCTGAAATCTATAGTTAATCTGAATTTCTTGGTTAACCTCACAAAATTGAGCATAATTGATTGTGAAAATCTGGAGTCGTTTCCTGACAAAGAGCTACCTGATTTGGCATCATTAAAGGAACTGGTAATAAAGGATTGTCCAAGTATGGATGCTCGTTTCCCTCGTGGGTTTTGGCCTCCAAATTTACGTTCCTTACAAATTGGGAGGTTGAAGAAGCCTATCTCCGAGTGGGGCCCACAGAATTTTCCAAACTCACTTGCGGAACTAAAGTTACACGGCGGTGGTGAAGATGGAGTGATTAGTAGTTGTAGTCAGCTTTCTCATCTTCTTCCTTCATCTCTTACTTCTCTTGAGATATGGGGATTTGAGAAATTGGAATCATTTTCAATTGGACTCCAACACCTCCAGCGTCTCTCTTTTACCAGTTGCCCTAATCTGAAAAAACTGCTCCATCCCCAACATCTCACTTCCCTCCAATATCTCTTTTTTTACAATTGCCCAAACATGACGAATCTACCACAAGTGATATTTCCTTCACTTTTGAGTTTAACATTCGATTACAATTGCCCAGAACTGAAAGAAAGATGCAGTGAAAGAGGCACTTATAGGCCCCTCATCTCTCATATCCCTCGTATCTACATAAGCCCAGGTATCGATCCTTCTCTCTCAACATTAAAATGATTTATAATTAGGTCACTGATTTATTTTTACATTTATATTTCTTAAAAAAAGCAAGTGTAAACTTATTCGCACTATCTAGGCATGCTTACTCTGTTTTTTTTTTCTTGTGAATATGATGAGAAGAAACCGTAATCTATGAATAAGTACAAATTTTGAGTCTTCTACTTTAATACATTATTTTAATTAGTATTTTGTTTTGATATTGAATTATGAGAATGCCAATTAATGTTATGTTTTGCCTCAAGAAAAATTTTCTAATTTAAAACCAATTTAAAGTCAAACTGGACGAGTGGATGGAATTTCTATCAATTTTTTCAATTTTAGCACTGTTGAACATGATTTTTATATATTAGCGAAATTGCTGGGAATAAAAGTCATGTATATCAGTTTTTCTAATGCATGAAGCCAAACGCTTCCTTTCACATTAATAGGATTTAAAGTTCAATTTTAGCATTGAAAAACACTTGTAAGAATTGATTCCATACTCACATGTTCAAGGCCTGTGTTGTATTATTGACAAGAAAGTCGGAGTCCATTTTAGATAACACCACATTATTGACAAGTGTGAGCTTTGTGAAGGAACGCCACAACCCAATCGATCTTGAAGCAGAAAATTTAGAAGAGTGTTTTGGAAAACAAATAGAAAGTTTTTATGATCCAATGGGAAGACATAAGAGGAAGGAGAAAAGGGAAAACTGATTATCCAGATAACATTTTGCTCACTATAATATAGAAGTTTACACTAATCCGCATTTGATTCCTGTGTTTATGAGATCGTCTTCACTTTCTTTAGAGAGTATTATTGATTATTGATTTGTGTTTAGTGCATGTGTTGTCCAGTTCTCTCATTTTTTTTATTCGGTAAACTGATTTTTTGGATGAACAGTTATATTAATTTACATTTTGCACCTAGTGACTCAACGGTGATTCCAAATTCATAAGATTTAGAAGTTGAAGATGCAGAAGAGGATTCAGAATAAGTGTGAGCATTGAGAAGGAACCACACAACCCAGTCGTTCTTGAAGAAGAAAATTTAAATGAGTGTTCTGGAAAACAAATAGAAAGTTTTTGTGATCCAATGGGAAGACATAAGAGGAAGGAGAAAAGGGAAAACTGATTATCCAGGTAACATTTTGCTCGCTATAATATAGTTACAACTTACACTAATCTTATGTTTTTATAAGTTCCATAAAAATTAAGTAATATTTATGCTGAACTATTAGCTTCTGTGTTTCCTTGTCGAAAAATGGTTGTTAAAATGGAACAATTCAATCATTGTTTCATGATAATATGTTGTAGTTTAGTTATTTGAAAGTGCACCCATATGATGGAATACCGTAATGCTACAATTATAATTAGTTATTTGTTCACAACTGGAAGTTTCCTTTTCGCTATAACCTGAGAAAGGAATAGTGGGATCAGGTTATTGTTACAGAGAAAAGGAAAATGGCAGTTACTATTTTGATTATATGTAATTAACACTGTAATTTTAGAATCATCATGGCTTTCCTTTTAATTTGAGAAGTTGATCTATTATGAGAGAACTGAGCATGATTATATCCATGTGACCAATTTGATGTTGCAGACTAGATTATGATGAGAAGCATTTTACACTTTCTACAATAGATTTGCAAAAATTCACAGAGGAAGCAAAAGCTTACATTTGATTGGAAGATTATGTTGTTGGTTTTTTTTTGTGTGTGAATACATATTAGTGATTTGTGCATCATTGTGGTAGTTGTGGTGATTTCTACCTTCTGGTATAAAAGAACAATTGACTTGCTTTGTAATTTGTTGGGTAATGAGTTAGATTGTAGAGTGTATTTTGTTGCTAATAGGTTATATTGCAGATTTTATTTTGTTGGTAGTGAGTCAGATTGCGGATTGTATTTTGTTGATACACAGGTCAGATAGCAAATAGTATTTTATTAGCAATATATCCGATTGCATATTGTATTTTGTGGGTAAACGGGTCAGATTGTATATTGGATTTTGTGTGGATACATATTACTCTATTAGTGACTGGTGCATAACTGATGTTATTAGTGACTTGTGCACCACTGATGTTATTGGTAAACCTTATTTTACAAATTAAGGGGTAAGGCATTAAAAAATTATCAAACTAAAGCCTTTTAACTTTTCATCACCACATAATGGATTAGCCAAGGAAGATCAAGTTACATCCCTTTTCTCTTTATCATTTTTTACTTTTAGTTCATTTTAATAATAAAGTTTTCTTCATTTAAGTAACACAAACTAAGTTTTAACAGGATCTAATGCACATGTCTGCAATTTGATACACTTGTCGGCTTGATTCTTAATTCGGAAATTGATGCACAAGCTTAAAAATTTGATACACAATGCGACATTCATTTCACAAGCATAAAAATACAAAGAAATAGAACAAGGTTGTAGAATAAGGTGAACAATTTGAAGAGTTTGAGTCACCAAATCCATTTAGCATGAGGATCAAATTTCATTATTGAGAAACTATATGTTTTCTTGAAATGCTGGTGATGCAAAAAGTGCCTCAAACAATGTAATAACAAAGCCATAAATGACATAGTAGAACCCAACTCAGTTGTTACAAAAAGATGAATAAAAAAAATGAAAAAAAAACACCACCTCTAAAATCTACAAATCAACAGGGATGAAAACTGCAGGATACAGAATGGAGACTATTTGTTCTTTAGATAACTTGCAGCTACATCATAATACCATGATATGGTGTCCATCTTGTTTCGCAACTCAAACCACTTTCTCCAAACCAAATTCTCTCACTAATCATCTCTAGTAAAGCAAAGACGTTTTATGTTTGATAAACAAAACAAAATGATTTTTATATGTCTGAGAAGTATTGATGATACATTTGCCATTGTTATACAGTATTGTTTCTAAAGGGTTATTGTTTAGCAGATCCAAAAGTAGCTTGGCGTCAGGGATCTGGCAAAAAATTTACAAACAATGCCACCCACATACACACATCATGTTTCTCCATGCAGCCTCATGAATTCATCCTCTTGAGTTAACATTACCTGTTTTTTTTCTTTCTTGTGAGACCCTTTTTACATCCTCATTTTTTCAATAATCTCTCTATAATAAATAAGCTCCATTTTCCACCATACACATTAAATTTACGTATTTATACCTGAAACAGAAATGTAAAATTAATATGTACTTTTGTATAGGTTTGCTAGAAATTTCAACTGCAAATAAAAAACAGAATACAAGATGATTACCCATGAAGTGAATACTAATTATTTCCTTTCTTTATAAACAAAAAATCATATTATTTTGTTCTTTTATATGTCCTACTAGAAAGAACCATTACCAAGGTTTGCAATTTAATTTCAGAAGCCTAGTGTGGTAAAAGATTAATTGTTATCAGATGCCTATAGCCGAAAGGATGATTGGGAAAATTAGCTTAAAAGGAAATAGGTTAAAAGTCACCCAAAAGTGTTCAAAAGTAAATATTGTTGTTGTAAATGTTAGAAATTAAACCAGGACAAAGTAGTTTCAAGTTTTACCCAACCCGGCCCGTTTTGACCATTTTGCCACCTCTAGTTGAATACAAAATAGTTAAGAATGACATTCCAAAATGATTTTGCACCACCTTCAGAAATCTAAAATCCACAAAAAACAAACAATTACTAAAAGAAACTTAAAAGGCAATTGTGAATTACCTCACAGAGCAAGAACTCCGTGTAAGATGTGAATACAACTGAACATTTAAGCATACCATTCCCTGCCTTATAGCCGTTCAGATTGTTTTGTGCAGATTATATGCACAACAGCTTTACGGTTCTATAAATCCCATTTCAACAATTATTTCTATAATTACTGCAGAATTCTGGCCAATCGTATTTTTGACTGAAGCTTTCTTGCTTCCGACTCTAGCCTTTAACAACAACCCTTTGTGTAGATCTAAACACCTTCATCCCCTGATTCAAACAAGCTAAAAAAACCTTGGATGCAGTCAGAAATCTCCTTTCTTTGCAAAGATTATGCACCAATGAGGTGTAAGTAATACAATCTCTAACATCCATCGAACCGAAAATCTTTAAAGCCTTATTAATGTAACTGGCTTTACATAACCGATCAACCATGCAATTATATGCAACTAAATTAGAATCAAAACCCCACGTATCCATATATCTCAAATGTTTTAGAGCACCATCATATCAATATTACATGCTCTATATATATAGCCCATAAATTAATGTAGTATGTGTATATTCATCACATTTCAATCCAGCTTGATCAATCTCATACAACAAATTATAAACTTCTTCTAACCTGCTTCCTATGCAATACATATTAACCAAGATATTATAACACACAATATCGAGCTCAATACCCTTTTCCATCATTAGTATGTTGTATGTGATTAATTGAGGAGTGAAACCTTTTTGCTTATGATACTGGAATAACTTAAGGCGTTATTGGCATGCCCGTTCTGATGAAAAGTGATTCAACAAATTATGTTTGCATGGAAGCTCAAGTCCACGTATGCATGAAGCTGTTTTTTGAATAAAGCGCACGTGATGCATGTTCCCTATGTTTTAGCTTAGGTTGTTGAATAAGAATGAGTCCATCTGATTATATGGTGGTTCCTTACTTTGTTGAGCTTTTCTTGTTAACTTTTTCTTATTTAAAGCCTGGTGTCATCAGCTTTATGTATCTCTTTCAAAAGTAATTAAAATCACTTGAGCTTTCAATCATCTTGTGTGTTTTATAAGCAATCAATACCAACAGATTTGGTATCAGAGCCAGGCGGGCTCTTTCTTGTTCTCCTCACCCATATCACCTTACCATGGCCGAAAGCTCAAACCCAAACCCAAACCCTACTTCCGCTGTTGCCATTCTAGTATTCAAAGGTGAAGGCTACGAACACTGGAGTATTCGGATGAGAACGATTCTCAAGTCTCGAGAACTATGGGAGGTTGTCTACTTGGGTATTACTGCTGTGAATGATGGGACCAGAGACCAACATGAAACCAAACAAAAAGATGCACTTGCTATGTCCATCATCCAACAGGGGGTTCATGACCAATTGTTCTCACGCATTGCTGCTGCTGTTTTGGCCAAGGAGACTTGGGACACTTTACGGGTTGAATTCCAAGGAGACACACAAGTGCAATCTGTGAAGCTTCAAGGCTTGAGACGAGATTTTGAGAATCTCATTGAGTATCATTGGTGTCTAGAGTCATAGCATTGAGAGCTTCACCCAAATCAGTAGGTTCCAATGGGCTGAAATCCAAAACATGGGCCTGTGGAGGCTGCCTGTTGTTGCTGGGCTGCAGAGGCTGGTTTGGCCTGTTGGAAGGCTGCCATGGGCTTTGTGACCAAGGGGCAGCCCACCCTTGAGTAGGGTATGGGCAGGGAGGAGGCAAGGCCCACCACGGGGCCCAGTAAGGCTGTTGATGTGGGCTTGGGGAAGCAGCCCAAGGCGGTTTGGAGTGGGCAGAAGAAGCCCATAGTGGCTGTTGTGAGGGAGCCCGATTATGAGGTCACGAGCTGGTCCATTCTGGCGCTGTTGGGAGACACCCCGGTGAGGGCCATTACGAGGGATAGAGGGGTGGCGGTTGTTGGATGCAGGCGACTGCTCGGTGGCTGTGGCTGCTAAGGCGAGGGGTTTGAGACCATCGCGTGCTTTCTGACGATCGAGTTCGAGATGAAGCATATTGCAGGTGGTTTCCCAGGAGGGGAGAGTTTGGCTAAGATGAGAAGCGACGTTGTTGAACTCCGGGGGCAAGCCACGGACCAATTGAAGGACGAGGCGGTTCTCACTAACCGGGCTATCGACGTCAGATAACTGATCTGCAAGTGTCTTTAGTTTTTGACAATACTCTTCAAAGGATGGCATCTCTTTCAACGTCAGGTTGGTAAACGCGTGTTCCAACACAGCAGCTCTAGAACCTTTGTTGTTTAAGAACAGGTTCTTGATACGTTTCCAGGCTTCGTAGGCGGTTGACTCTTGCTCAAGCACTCGAACTAGCAGGTCGTCCGATAGCGTACCGTATATCCACTGAAGAACGATCGCGTCTATCTCGGACCAGGATTCGTACGTGGGATCTGTCTTGGTCGGTGGTTTGGTCCCGTCAATATGATCAAGGACTTTATACCCACGAGCATGTAGAAGAAACAACTTTACCCACGAAGAGTAAGAAAGTTTAGTTCCATCAAGGACCCGTACTTTCTTTTATATGTCTGTTACTGTGTAAACAGGATGAAGGGGCTTGGGATGTTCGGTTTTGTCCCCCATCTTGCTAGGCGGAACAGGTTACAACCGAAGGGGTTAGGATCGAAGGTGCTCAGGAGGTAGCTGCGGTAGCGGCAGGAGCAGTGGCTGTATGCGGCTGCGATGGCAGAAGAGGAGGCTGCGGCAGCTGCAGGAGCCGTGGCTCACTGCGGCGGCGATGGCAGAATTAGGGTTCAGAGCAGTAGCTCTGATACCATGTAATTCTTGAATGTTCGATGATTCCATTGATAGGCAACATGCCAAATAAATACAAATAGAATACTAGCTAACTAAGGAAATACAATCACTCAATAAAGGTAAATACAATACAATTAAGTACAAGATATACACCCAATATATAGTAAATATATATCGGTTAACAGTATGTTGCATGGAAAGAGCTTGCCAAATTTTCTCTGGGCCGAAGCTGTGGCCACTGCTGTTTATATCATAAACAGATCACCAACTAAAGCCCTCGTTAATCAAACACCTGTCCATGCATGGACTGGCACCAAACCTTCTGTGAAACACATACGCACCTTTGGGTGTGTAGCTTACGGTGCCATTCCTGCCCAACTTCGAAAGAAGCTTGATAAGCGATTAGAAAAAGCCATCTTTATAGGATATACAAATACAACCAATGGTGTTTATAGGTTGTATAATCCTAAAACAAAGAAATTCTGCACCAAACGTGACGTGGAGTTCTTTGAAGATGAAGTATGGGTATGGAAGACTCATGTGAGTCCCACTAAAGAAGCACAAGAATCAATATTTATTGATCCTTTTCCTATGGAAGAAAGTGGAAATAGTACCATTCAAAACCCACCTACTGATGACCCTCATGTTCCCTTAAATAGTACACAACCTACTTTATCACCTGCCTCAAGTACCACCCTACATATTGACTCATTTTTTCCTATTAACCAATATCCTGATGTACCTTCACCTACACCAACCGATGTGACTATACATGGGCCTTCAAAACGTGTTACCCAACCTCCCACATGGTTACACGATTACCACAGTGGTCAAGGACTTTCAGATAGTGATAATGAACTTCTTACTTGTCATTTTGCATTAAGTGTTTCTGATCCTATCACATACTCTCATGCCATGCATTCTCCCAAATGGATTGAAGCCATGCGTACTGAACTCCATGCCATAGAAAGAAACAATACTTGGCAGCTCGTCTCTCTTCCCCCAGATCGAAAGGCAGTTGGTGTTAAATGGTTATTTAAGACCAAGATTGGCACAGATGGGCAGATACTTAAACACAAGGCGCGACTAGTAGCCAAAGGTTACTCCCAACAACCCGATATAGACTTCCATGAAACCTTCGCCCCGGTTGCTCGGTTTGAAACTATCCGGGTCTTCCTGGCACTTGCTGCTCAAAAAGGGTGGAAGATACATCAGTTGGATGTTAAATCAGCCTAGCTTCTTAAACGGTGAACTCACTGAGGAGATATATGTTGAGCAACCTGAGGGATTTGTGTCCAAAGCTCACCCTAAGAAAGTCTACAAACTAAGGGGGCGTTTGGTATGCAGGAATTCAATGGAATTCAATGGAATTGGAATCTAAATTCCATTGGTCATTGTGTTTGGTTGGTAGGAATTCGTTGGAATTGGAATTTGAATTCCATTCTTCACGTGTTTGGTTGAAAAAGGAATTGGAATTGGAATTGGAATTAATTCCCTCAAATTCCTTCAAATAAAGGACTTCAAAATCCTTCCAAATATTGAAGGATTTCAAATTCCACCGACTCTTCCCTCCACCACTAACTGCCGTCTACCACCCCGCTCACCGCCAACCGACACTACCGACAACCCCGACCATCGACCGCAGACCGTCGACGCCCCCCGCCAACCCTAACCCCCACCACCCCCATCTGCCGCCCACCGCCTACCAACCCGCCCACCGCCAACCGACTGTGACGCCCCCGATCGCCGACGTCGCTGCCCGCCCCCGATCACTGACCACGATCATCGTCCGCCAACCGCCGCCATCCGTCACCGACCGCCATTGTCCGTCACAGACCGCCGACCCGACCCCGCCGACCCCGACCACCGCCGACCCCAATTTTCGTCACCGTCGCCCAGCGATCGCCACCGACGCCGACCACCGCCACCCCTAATCGTCGATTGTCACCGACCGTCGTTGCTGAACCCTGTCTTGACGACGGGCATTATTGGTTGGTGGCGGTCGATCGGCGGCGGCGGTCGGTTTTCGACAACGGGCGATGCTGGTGGTCGCGGTCGATTGTCGACGGTGACGGCGGCGGCGATCGGTGGTATGTAGCGGCGATGATCGGTGGTCATTGAGGTGGTGGCGGTTTGCAACGGGTGATAAATTCCAATTCCTTTATAAATGTATTGGCACTAGAAATACATTTGAAATTTAAATTCCTTTTATAGATTTCAATTCCTTTGAATTCCAAATCCTTTGGAAAATATTGCATTTCAAATGCAATTCCTTTGAGTTCTAATTCAAATTCCAATTCCAATTCCAATTCTAATTTCAACAAATTCTGCGAAGCAAACGACCCCTAAATAAAGCTCTCTACGGATTGAAACAGTCGCCTAGAGCTTGGTACTCGAAGATCGACACTTATTTCAATAAGTATGGGTATACAAGAAGCACTAGCGAACCCACCTTGTACATCAAACAAACTGCTAATGGTAACATTATTTATGTTTGTTTATATGTTGATGATATTATATGTGCTTCTTCGTGTGATGAGCTAGTGAGAGCTTTCAAGGAAGGTATGAAGCAAACTTTTGAGATGACTGATCTTGGTCTACTCCAAGTGTTTTTGGGACTTGAAGTTGTTCAAGTAGATGATGGTATTTTCCTGCATCAAGAAAACTATACGAAAGGGCTGCTTAAACGATACTCTATTCAGATGACTAAGCCGGATGATACTCCCATGAATCCGAAATGAAAAACTTTTTGCTCAAGATGGCGCTGAAACCGTGGATGGAGAATTATTTCGGAGTATGGTTAGAGGTCTTATTTATTTGACTCACTCAAGGCCTGACCTGGCCTATGCTGTGAGTTTGATCTCTAGGTTTATGACTAATCCTTCTAACATACATTTGGGAGCTGTTCGGAGGATTCTAAAGTATGTGGCTGGTACTACAAGTCTAGGCCTATGGTACTCTAAGGGTGGTACTATTACCCTTTATGGGTTCACTGATAGCGATTTGGCGAACTGCATAGATGATCGGAAGAGTGTCTCGGCCCATCTATTCTCCATTGGCAGTGGTGCAATAGCTTGGTGTTCAAATAAGCAACTTATAGTTGCTTTGTCTAGTACCGAAGCAGAATATATTGCTGCTACTGGGGCAGCATGTCAAGCTATTTGGCTCAGGCGAATCCTTGAAGACATGGGGTTAGCTCAGAAGCACCCAACCATCATTTATTGTGATAGTAAATCTGCTATCAGCTTGTCTAAAAATCCTACTCATCACAGCAGGTCCAAACATATTGAGCTACGGTACCATTTTATTCGCGAAATGGTGGATCGAAAATGGTTTCATTAGAGTATTGTTGCACTTATGATCAAGTGGCAGATGTGCTTACAAAGTCCTTATCAAAAGAAAATTTTGTTTATTTCAGATGGCTAATGGGAGTACGCAATTTTGAATCACGGGAGGGTGATGAAAAGTGATTCAACAAATTATGTTTGCATGGAAGCTCAAGTCCACGTATGCATGAAGCTGTTTTTTGAATAAAGCGCACGTGATGCATGTTCCCTTTGTTTTAGCTTAGGTTGTTGAATAAGAATGAGTCCATCTGATTATATGGTGGTTCATAGTTTACGTTAGTTTGTTGAGCTTTTCTTGTTAACTTTTTCCTATTTAAAGCCTGGTGTCATCAGCTTTATGTATCTCTTTCAAAAGTAATTAAAATCACTTGAGCTTTCAATCATCTTGTGTGTTTTTCATAAGCAATCAACACCAACAGTTGTATGTGATTAATTGAGGAGTGAAACCCTTTTGCTTATGATACCAGAGTAACTTTAAGGCGTTACTTGCATGCCCGTTCTTGCAGAGACCATTGAAATTTGTGTTAAAAGTGGTTGAACAAGGAGATAACTTACTTATGATAATATCATCAAGGTCAACAAAACGACAATATGCAGCAACTAAGGTACGTGGTGTATATAACAACATCTGGTAGTGTACGTTCATAACCTTTTAGCATCAATTATAACAGCTTATGCTTTTTCTGGTTGTTGGATTTTACAAAACAAAGCCACACATGTATGTATTCATTAGCCTTGTTGATAACTTACATACCATTGCTTATCAACTTCGCAAATATGAACTGTCGAGCTCCATTTGGTTTGAAATAAAACCAAATGGCCAGAGATTATTTTCATTCCAAATAAGACAATAAATGAAATTGTGACGTGGCATGTACCGACAATCGACGTACAATCATTGCAACAAAATGAATATATAGCGACGTGGCATATCCCGACAACACATGTCGCCACTACAGAAAATAAGATAATTTTACCCAGCAAAGCTATTTACCAACGACATGTGGTTGGAACAAATATGGCTGGATGAGGGAAAACTGTGTGTGAAGACAAAAATATATACCAACAACATGTCGTTGGTATAGCCTAATTTCAGTTTTTTTGTGATTTGTATTCTCATCAAGGAACAAAAAGAATACAGTGGCGTTATGTCTTACCTATACGGACTGCACGTAGTCGGGGATAGGTGAGGCGTTATTATTTAATTCTTGGCATTTAAATAATTGGTTTTGAAAGGCTTTTTACCGACAATAAGTCGCCAGTATAGGATTTTTTTAATTTTGTAAAAGTTATTTGTATATTAAATGAAATGCATCAAAAGTGGGGGACCCTATACGGACAAAATGTCGTTGGTATAGGTCCCAGATAGATAAAACCCTTTCTGCTACCTTTCGGCTCATTATTTACAACCAAAAAACGAAAAAAGTTATCTGTTTTCTTTGCCCTCTCTGTTTTCATCTATTTTTTTCACCAAATCAAGCATTTTGAAGGTATGATTCATGGGTTTTTAGTGTTTGCTACCAAAATCAACTCCTTTAATCTTAATAAGTATTCTTTAAATTTGTGTTTATAGGTGAGTTAAAAGCTAGGGTTGTATTCAAGAGTGATATTGAAGGGTTTGAGGCATATGAAGGTATGAAATTTGTTTATTGTTTATGACTTTAGTGTTTGTAAGTGATTATGCTTATATGTATGTAATTATGTATGTATATGTAAGTGTATATGTATATGGATTAACATAATTTATGCATACCGAGTGTTTGATGAAATGTCACAGCATATATGTATGATTCTAATTATATAATTGATGGTTAACGTAAATATCGAGGGGATCAACAAAGTTTTGTTTCGGTTGAAGGCAATTAAAGGAAGTTATTTTGGATTTTTTAAGGAAGTCAGTTGACAATTAATGTACTAAATATTAGCCTGCATGTTTTCTAATTCATTTTAAAGAAGCCAAGAAGATATTCCAGGTGATCTGTTTTTATACGTGGGGGTCGCAAAGAAAGTCAAAAGAAAGTGAGAGCTGTGATCTAGGCCTGCAGGAAGCTATAGATCCCGTGACGAGAGGCGCAGGTAGAGGAAAAATATCGATACCTGATGCCGTTCTTCTTCGAGTATCAAAGCATACGGATCCAAATGATGTTTGGGAGGCACTACTGGTCCGGTATTTGGGAGCCGATAGGGTTCAAAAAGCACGTTTGCAAACGCTAAGGGAAAAAGGGGAGCCGATAGGTCCATTTAACGATGTTTTTCACTTTTCAGCACATGTACCCAACTCCATTTGAATCTTCTTAATTCTACCATCTAAAAGAAACAATCTGTCTTTGACACTGCATTTTTTTTTATTTTTTTAATCTTTTTATCTTTTTCTTGTTGTGTGTATTATATGAAACAAAATATCAACCCAAAAGGGTTCTCACTTGATGGTTGAAGAGTTATTGTCTCACTTACGCCACACAATTTTGAAACAAGGGATCCCTCTCTGGTTGGTTCTATGCCTTTTATCATTCTTTTTTATATCTAGTCGTATATATAATATACTAGTGAGAATTTCCGTGTATTATTGCAGGTGCATCCGCTTTATTTTTATGTTATTTGGTTCATCTACGTGATCATGTATAATGTTTGATATGCAAGTATTTATTGAAAATGCGAGTGATCTTCGAATGTAATGATTTTAGACATTGGCGAAACCAAGAATTTATTTTATATGGGGTCACTATTTTTCGGTGATTTGATTTGTAACAAAACTACATATAATTTTTCGGGTTGTCCGATCAGGTCGGATCGAAATATAATTAAATTACGTTGAAAATGTTAACAAAACAACCCAAAATTTTTGCCTTTATCTAAATCAATTTTTGACTAGTATAACTATTACTAGATGAAGAATGAACGTTCGATGGTTTTCTTTATACAACAAAATGGTCAATGTCCTTAAATGTATCATACACATATTATGAAATGTCATTGAATTAAATAAATAATAAATACAAAATTAGGGCTTGAACACAATCTAGATTCTAGATTTCTAAATACAAATATCATCAAAAAAATTAACTAACAAATAAGTGAAATAATAATGAATCTTCATTCATCAAACAAACACAATATAGATTTCTAAAACACCAAAATTACTAAAATAAAATCTAGGGTTTGAATCTTCATTCATAGACAAATCACAAACATAAAAAAAACTTATTAAGAATACTAACCTTAAATATTGAAAGATTCAATAATTAAAAGCTTGAATAGTTGAAAGACAAAATAGTCAAATAGCCAAATAACTTCGCCCCCTCGCCGGAGTTGATCGCCGGACGCCAGTCGCCTCGGTTCAAAGGCAGTAGCAGTCGTGTGGTCAATGTGGGTTGGGATAAGGTTCAATGGCGGCAGCAGCAGCTGGAGGTTCGATTGGGAGTTGGAAGCTGCAGTGAAGTCAATTGGGGGGTATTTAAGGTTAAGGTTTTAAAGGTAAAATTATAATTTTACTATTTAAATAGTGAAAAAAATATAGCAAATTTGTAGCTTGCAAGGCTGAAACTCACCCGACCTCCTTCCCAATTGTACGTGTTTTAACCCATGAGCCAAGGACAACTCTATGTTATAGTTTGAAACTAAAAATAATAATGGGTTCACCTCATGAAAAACTATGAGTTCACTCAAAAATTCGATCTTATAAGTTACACTACCGACTCAAAAATCAGTTTTTGATCAACATTCTGTACATAAACATGAACGTAAACCCACCTGAAATACTTAGAGATAAAAAGGAAAAAAGACATTGTTGATGTGAATATCTATGTCAATATTTATTGAATAATTTTATATTTAGTAAAATATATTGTTTTATATTTCTTTGACTTGATGTTCTTTATGTAGCTAATATTAAAAAGTCAATACGGGAAAAAATTCAACATAGAGGTATATCAAATTCGAAGGTTCATGATCTATATAGTAACTCTTGTTATGAGAAAACATTATTACTGATTATCAAAGTGTTATATCTTCAAGATAAAATGAAGCTTATCTACAACAAGAATCTATCAAAGGTGTCAATACTACATTTTTCGTATTAACAGTAGTATAATATTGCATAGAATTAACAAATACAAAGAAATGACCAAATGAATTGTTAGTACACATGTCCCCAGTTCTAGTCTAGTGAGCTTAAATGTAATAGACTTTCATCTTGTAACACATATGTAATGTTTGATCAATATAATGAGAAACTCTTCTATAAATGTTTGTTGGTTGTTTAATGTTATATCTATTTATATTATTTATTGTTACACGCATATATGACCTTGTTATATAGGTTTACCGTTGTTAGACATAGTTCTGAATCATTAAAGGTTCAAGAATGTGTTTAACTAAGGATCCAGATTCAGTCGCACGACTGGACCATGCGAATGGGCCAATCGCACGACTGGACCATGCGAATGGGCCAATCGCACGACTGAACCAGGTGATTGAGTCAATCGCACGATTGAGTCATAAGACTGACTCAGTCGTATGAATGAATCAATCGTATGACTCAGTCGCACGACTGAGCCAGTCGCTTGACTCAGTCGTACGAATGAAAGCTGTAACCTATAAATACCACTTAATTCGTGGAAAAACGAGCGACTTCGATAATCCTCAACCCTAGCCGTCCCAGATCGCACAGAGCGTCCCTTCCAACTACATAGAGCGTTCCTGATCATTGCTAATCAATTCTTAACGTTTTCTAATCGTTTGTTTTGATCCGGTTTACGTTCTCCCTGATTGGATCGCCAATCAAATAGAATTCCGCGCTATTTGATTCGGTATCACGTTGAATCAGTTAGTACTCCGTCGTACACGGTCCTAACAAGTGGTATCAGAGCTTTGGCTCTTGATTCTTTGTGGATTCAATCGTTTTTGTGAAAAAATCAACGTTTTTAAGCGAAAAGATCCGTTCTTTCTGCACAAAAACAAGTTTTTACATGTGCATGTTCTGAAAATTGAGTCTTTTTCGAGTTGCAGCCGTCGAGGGTGTAAAATATTGAGTTTTTAGGTTAAAGTGTGTGAAAATTTCGATTTCAGCAGCCTCAGTCGCACGATTAACTCAATCGCACGACTGAACTCCATTCGCCAGTCCAATCGTACGACTGAATTCAATCGCTTGTTCAATCGCACGATTGACTCAGTCGGTCTGTCCATTCGCACAACAGCCCTAATCGCCTGCCCAGTCGTACGACTAAGCTCAATCGCACGATTGTGTTTCAGTCGTCCCCCAGTCACTCTCTCTCAGTCGCATCAACAGTTTGTGTTATCAAGTTTAAGACTAATTTGTCACACCCCAACCTAGACGGCGAAAACGTCGAGGTGTGAGGAATACGATTGGTCACAGCCACATAACGCTATTATTAATTCCAAATATATTAATCAAGATTCAATTGTAACAATACAAATAAAAGGCTCAAACAAAGATACATCATGTATATGATGTTGAAAGTAACAAGATTATTGTTTATGTCTCTAAGTCCAGTCCTAAGTGAGATAAGCTTCAAAGAGTAGAACGCATACTTGGGTTTTTTTTTTCCTGAAACATGTTAAAAATAAAAGGTCAACATAAAAATATTGGTGAGCATTCCATAGTTTTCAATACATAAGTATATAAAAGATGGCAATTCAAGTTGTAAATTAGTGAATAAAGTGATTAGGGATGTTATGAACAATGCAACAATCAAACCTCGACAAAGTTTTACAAGTATCAAACGACGTTAATATTTTATTAACGTTAAAAGTATATATGATTAGCTAAGTGTATTTGATCCCCATAGTGCTCAAGAATACGACACTAGGGTCACCAAATAGGTTGTCTGTCCCATAGATCTATGACTTTGCTGGGCTAGCAATAGTTAATGATTGTACATATAACGCCATAACATGGTAACCATAAAAGTTCAACTAACCACAACTCACAAGTAAATAGCCATAAGTTTACAAGTCTCGAATAAGTTTATAAGTGCAATGATATAAGTTAACATGTTTCACCCCAAAGTGTGAAAATAAGAAAAAGGGGTATAGAAATACTCACAATGACGTATAAGTATATATTGGATGATTAATAAGAAGGTAATAAGCGTCGTTCCCAGATGTAACGTCACAAGACACCTATATATATATATATATATATATATATATATATATATATATATATATATATATATATATATATATATATATATATATATATATATATATATATATTACATATATATATATATATTACAGGATTTAGGTTAATAATTGGATTAACGTTTTAACGCGAACTAGGGTTTCTATAAGATTGTGAGGTTTTTGGCAAATAATTAACTTTATAAGATGAAATCATTTATATTTTGATTAAATGAAAAGATTTATACTATTTATGTAATTTATTATAAAGAAATAGAATTAAGTCCTTTATAATAGTTGGTAAAGTTTAAATATAAATTGTAAATAAAATTTTGTAATCTTTTGGAATAAAAATACAAATAATGTGTTATCAAGTTTAAGACTAATTCATCATGGACTCAGAGAACTTTGCATTCTCAGCAGGAAAAGACTCCAGGATACAAAACCTACTGCTACTGGAAAATGAGATCGGAAACCATAATAAGCCACCTAAGCTTCTATCAATTGATGAGTTTCCTCAATGGAAGCAAAGGTTTGAGATTCATCTCAATGGAGTGGACACGAATCTCAAGAATGCTATTGAGACTGGTTACAATATGCCCGTTGGAGTTGATGGTATACCCTTAACGTTGAGTGGATTGACGGATGCTCAAAAGATCGCTTACAATGCAGAAAAGAAAGCCTATGCTATGTTAACACAGTCTATTCCTAAAGAAATCTTCCATCAGTATTCAGAGCACAAGCAAAGTAAAAAGTTCTAGAAGGCTCTTGAGAAAAGGTATGAAAGGAGCAAAACTCTTAAGTCCTTAAAGGCCAAAGCATTAAAGAAAGAGTTTGATAATTTTTTTGCCATCGGGAATGAGAGTTTGGATGATATCATTGACCGCTTCTATCATCTGATGAGTGAACTTCACACTCATGGTGTTCAAACATCTAAGGAAGAAAAGGTGTCAAGTTTGGCTGACGGGCTTCCAGAGAAGTGGGATTCGTTTATTTCCACCTTAAGATACAACTCAGTACTTGAGACCTTGGATATAAATGATTTCATCCTAAAACTGAGAGAAGAAGAAGTGAGACACAAGTACAATGCAAAGAAGGGTTCATATGCTCAGGATCCGACTCTCTACAATATGACTCCTACTCCAACTGCAAAATCTTCCAATGCTCCTCTGCAGACTGCTTTTGTTTCTAATACATCTACAACTGGTCAAAGCTCATCGTCTGGTGGTGAGTCAACTGTCTCATCAGGGGTTCAACACAGTGTTACTGAAACTCAATCGACAAAGTTAGTGACAGAAAACTTGGGAAAAGTAATTGTGGAAGTGGCTAAGGAACACATGGATTTCCTTGCTGTTGTTGTTCATTCCTATAATGGCTTGGTAGCAGGAAAGATAGGGAACTGCCACTTAGCTGATAAAGACTATGAGCAGGTGGATGAGAATGAGTTGGAGAGAATGGACATTATGTGGGCTTTCGCGAGTGCTGTGCGACAAGCAAAGAAGTTTGTGAAGAAAACAGGTTAGAATCTGGTGGCTACAAAAGACAATACTTTTGGTTTCGCCAAGTCAAAGGTCACCTATTTCAATTGCGGGGAGAAAGGACACTTCAAGCGGGAATATGTCAAACTAAAGAAGGCTGGCAATGGAAACCCATTTTCGTCCTTCACAAAACAAGAGAAAGAGAAAAAGCCAGCGTCAACAAGCAGTGATTCAAAAGCAATGGTGGCTCAAGGTGATGAAGGACATGACTGGTCCTTCCGATTCTTATTTGATGGTGAAGCCAACATTGCATCTGTTGAAGATCTAAATGAAGACTCAGCGAGTGAGGGGGAGAACTCAGCTGAACTTGACACTGCTAATTTGGATGAAGACATAGCTGTTGTTGATCAACTTGTTGAAAATGAACTGAATGTTGAATCTGAAACACAATCTGAACCTCAAAATGCTTTCATGGCTGGAACGTCTATATCTGCACAGGTAGAATCCAAGGATGATTTGTTTATTAAACATGCTTGTGTTGAATGTGATAAATTTAAGGAAAGAATTGATCTGAAATTTGCTAGTTTATAAGATCATAATGATAACTTAGTAAAAGACTTAAAATTGTGCAATGAGGCAAACAGAGTATTAAAACAAAACAAAAGCAGCTATAAAGAAAAAGTTAAAGCGTTAAAGAAACAATTAAAAGAAACTGAGGTTGTTGTGTTTAACCAAGAAAATGATATAAAGTTTTATTTAAAGACAATTGAAGAAACTAAAAAGGACAGAGCAGTGTTGCAAGTTGAAAACGAGTATCTGAAACAAAAACTCCATAATCTAGCTAGTTCTTCACATATTTTGAAAAACTTGGTTAAGGAACGCAACAACGGGGAAGGTTTGGGATACAAAGTTGTGCCTCCACCACATGAGATCCTTTTAAACACCAAACAACGTCCAATCAATAGTAATCCAATAAAGGATCATGTGGTGACAACTCCTCTGGTCAGCGATCCGAACACAGCAGTTAAACCTGCAACTCCGGCTACTGATCAGAAACCATTAACATCAGGCACAACTGGTAAAACGATCACTGGAAACCAGGTGGAAGAGAATGTTCATGCATCTCTTGGGTTGGGTCCAAAATCTGCTACCACACAACCTAAGATTTCCAAAACCACTCAAACAAAACCAGTTAAGCAAGATAACCACCATCTTCTAAGACAAAACACCCATAAAGTTAAACAAGTAAAATTTGTCAAGGAAGGTGAAAATCTTAGAAATGAGACCAAAAATTCAGTGCCTGAAGTTTACTCACCGCCCCACAAGAGATCTCCTAGTCCTGTTGAAAGGAGGTCATGCTATACTTGTGGACAACGCGGTCACATCTCTTCAAATTGTCCACGCTATCAGACTCCCAAAATTAAAATTGAGCTAAACAATGAAGTTAAACAAGTTTCAAAACAAAGATCTAAGACTCCCATTAGATCAAAAACACCTACTAGGTCTAAAACACCTTCTAGGTCGTTTACATCTCCTCCACGCCAAAGACAACACAGACAAGTCACTGGCAAGTCTGTGATGCCTGAGGTAAAAATGTTTTTGAAACGAAACCAAAGGTTCAAACTGTAAATCACTCTTCGGTTTACCACAAACAATCATTTCACAGGGATGGTTTGTGGAAAGTCAAAACAACTGATGTGTCTAAAAGCAAGGATAAGTTGAAAGTTGAGGTACCACCCACTGATAAAGGACAGTGGGTCGAGTTCATGATGTGTGATACCTCAGGTGTAACATCTTGTAATTTTGAGTTAATTTATAGTTAGTTTGCTAATAATAAATAATAAAATAATAATAATAATAATAATAATAGTTTAATTATAAAAATAATAATAATAACTAATAATAATAATAATAGTTTAATTATAAAAAAATAATAATAATAACTAATAATAATAATAATAATAGTTTAATTACAATGTTGTTATTAATAATAATAATTTATAAAAGTTTATTAAACTTTGAAATGTTTAAAAAAACTTGAGTTAAATAAGTCAAGGGGCCTTTATGTCAATTTGAAAACTTAAAATGAAAATTTTAAGCATAAAATAACAAAAGATTAACCGCAGGGACCAAATGTGTAACTTTGATTTAAAACCCAGCCCCCCACCCCGTTTTTCCGGCCATATCTCCGGCCAACTCCGGCCGAACTCCGGCGAGGCCAAAACACCCCGATTAAGGCGGTTTTTGGCCAAATCAATCACCCCCGCCGATCACGCACAATGATTCGAACCTATGGCCCCATAAAATTCAAAAATTGACCCCAAATACGCGGCATAGAACCGAACCCAACCACCCTACCAGAACCGATTCGAATTTGAATGGAAACATCGAGTAGTGGACTCAATTAAACAGCCTGGAATCGAATAATCACAATTATAATAATAATCAAAGCATCAATTTAACATAAAATCGGTTCAATCACATACCAAATCGACCCGAACAGTCGACAATCAAGTTGGAACCGTTCGAGTAGTTTAACATCAAATTACCTCCTATAAATAGAGGGCAAACGCTCCTTTACACTCACCTAAACTCTCTGAACCACCAATTTCATCACACACGCACAAACACTTCGAAATTGATCATCTCCCCTGTCGCGGCTTGTTCTTCGTTGTGTTCATCTTCAAGTCAAACATATACGGGTAATTAAATACACCCAAGCACTCGATTTAACATGGGGAGTAAAAGCTCTATGATTCAAATCATTAACAACATCGATTTGATCTTCAATTTTGCTTCGAATCAAACTAGGGTTCATTCGATTTGAGGGTTCCTTTATAACTGTGTTTTTGTGATTTAAAAACCATCAGCTAATGCGGCTGAGGCCTTTGGTTTACTGGTAAGCGTGTGGGAGTGTGGGTTTAAGGTCCCGGGTTCGAACCCAGGGACCCTCAACATATTTTTTAGGCTTTTTCAGCCTTTAATAAAAATAGACAAAATTTCTAAAAATTTTAAAAATTGATTTTTGTAAACTTGGTTTACTTTAAAAGTTATTTAAATATTTTATGTAAATTTATCTCTTTAAACATCTTAATATTTTTATATAAAATAGTACTAACGAATGTTATAATTAGTTTATTTTCTTCACACATATATATATACACACACATATATATGTATATATATAAACTTTAAATGGTTGAAATCAATAAAAATATTACTGGTCACTACGTTATCCCTAATTAATAGATTAATTATGTTAATTATAAAACTTTATTTATATTTTATCATTTAATTTCACAAAACATTAAAAAAAGAGAGAGAGATTAGTTAAGTTTCCCTTCGTCACATTAAAATATATATTTATGATTTTGATAACTAACTTTATTTATTAATTTAGTTATTTGTTTTTATTTATTAAATAACTCCCAAATTCCTATCGAAACCCTAGTTCGCGTTAAAACGTTAATCTTATTATTAAACCTACACTTGTGAAATATATATTTAGGTACCTTGTGAAGGACTACGTTGGAAGTTGCTTATTATTCTTTTTTTAACCATCGTTTATACAATTATACATCATGTGAGTATTTCTATACCCATTTTATTATTTTCACACTTTTGGGTGAAACATGTTACATTATAAACATTACACTTGTAAACACGTTTAACTCTTGTAAACTTATGGCAATTTACTTGAGTGTTGTGGTCAGTTGGACCTTGTGGCTACCATGTAATGTCGAATATATGTACAATCATTAACTAATACTAGTCTGGCGACGTCATAGATCTATGGGCCTGACAAGCCTGCTTGGTTGATCCAAGTACACTTAGCTAATCGTATATACTTTTAACGTTAGAGACTTGTAAAACTTTGTCAAGGTTTGATTGTGCATTCTGTCTTACATCCCTAGTTACTTTTTTCTCTAATTTACAACATGAATTGCCATCTTTTATATATACTTATGTATTGAAACTATGGAAATCTCACCAACATTATCGTTGACCTTTTATTTTTAACATGTTTCAGTACAATCATTAACTAATGCTAGCCTGGCGACGTCATAGATCTATAAACCTGACAAGCCTGCTTGGTTGATCCAAGTACACTTAGCTAATCGTATCTACTTTTAACGTTTGAGACTTGTAAAACTTTGTCAATGTTTGATTGTGTATTCTGTCTTACATTCCTAGTTACTTTGTTCTCTAATTTACAACATGAATTGCCATCTTTTATATATACTTATGTATTGAAACTATATAAATCTCACCAATATTATCGTTGACCTTTTATTTTTAATATGTTTCAGGAAATACTCAAGCTTAATTTCTACTCTTCGAAGCTTACACATCTAGGAATGGACCTAGATAAATAAATGAAATAAATGACTTGTTATGTTTATTTTAATTTCTTTGAGACTTATGATTGTAATGGTACTATTGGAATTTATGATTAATATATATATATATTTGGGATTATAAATAGCGTTATGTGGCTGTGAACGATCTTAAGAGCAATCTGTCACACCCCAACCTTGACGGCGGAAACGTTGAGGAGTGAGAGTTAAGATCGTTCACAGCCACATAACGCTATTAATAATCCCAAATATATATATTAATCATAAATTCCAATAGTACCATTACAATCATAAGTCTCAAAGAAATTAAAATAAACATAACAAGTCATTTATTCCATTTATTTATCTTGGTCCATTCCTAGATGTGTAAGCTTCGAAGAGTAGAAATTAAGCTTGAGTATTTCCTGAAACATGTTAAAAATAAAAGGTCAACAATAACGTTGGTGAGATTTCCATAGTTTCAATACATAAGTATATATAAAAGATGGCAATTCATGTTGTAAATTAGAGAACAAAGTAACTAGGGATGTAAGACAGAATGCACAATCAAACCTTAACAAAGTTTTACAAGTCTCAAACGTTAAAAGTATATACGGTTAGCTAAGTGTACTTGGATCAACCAAGCAGGCTTGTCAGGCCCATAGATCTACGACGTCGCCAGGCTAGCATTAGTTAATGATTGTACATATATTCGACATTACATAGTAGCTACAAGGTCCAACTAACCATAACACACAAGTAAATTGCCATAAGTTTACAAGAGTCAAACGTGTTTACAAGTGCAATGTTTATAATGTAACATGTTTCACCCAAAAGTATGAAGATAATAAAATGGGTATAGAAATACTCACTTGATATTTAATTGTATAAATGAATGTTAAAAGATTAACAAGCAATTCTTCAACGTAGTCCTTCACAAGATACCTAAATATATATTTATATTTACAAGTTTTATGTTAATAATAATGTTAAAATTCTAACGAGAACTAGGGTTTCAATGGAATTGTGGGGTTTTTGACAAGTAAATAAATTTATATTATAAAATTATTTATATTTTGATTCAATGAAAATAATTATACCATTTACGAAATTAATATAGAAAAGCAATTAGATATTCATAATAATTGATAAGGTTTAAATATAAAGTGCAAATAAAATTTTATAATCTTTTAAAATAGTTTTGATTAAACAATAATAACGTATTACGCAATAATAATTTATTAATTTAAACTATTGTTTAAAGTTCATTTTATAAAAAATAACCTAAAATGACCTTTGTTATAATGTTTAATTAAAAGATATTTAATTATTTAAATTAAAAAAATTACGGAAAATTATTTAGTGTCTTTAAAATTTAAAGTTTATAAAAATCATTTTATATTTTTCTGAATTTTTTCTATAATTATTTTAAGGCTGAAAAAGCCTTTAAAAAAAATATGAGGGTGCCCGTGTTCGAACCCGGGACCTCTTAGTTTACAAGTGTGCACGAAACCAGTGAACCAGGCTTACAACCGCGGTTTAATTGGGTTTTAAAATCATAAAACATAAACAGAAAGCAAACCCCCAATCATTATGAACCCTAATTTGACGATCCTAAAATTGAACCTTAATTCGATCATGTAAGAGCCTGTAATCAGGAGGCTTTTGTTCCCATGGAGAGACGAGTGGGTAGGTGTATCCAATTACCGATTGATGTTGAATGAAAGAAGAATGAAAGAAGGGTGTGTCACGGCCACATCTGAACTTGAATCGTGGGCTAACGATCACCAAACTCAAACTAAACTGTAGACAGCTTCGGGTGATGCTATAGATCCTAAGCCCTTTATCAATTTCAGTTTATATTTGTCGGAGGGTGGGTTTCGATAAGGTTGCAGGTCCGCGACAATGGGGGTGATCGAATGTGGTTTTTATGTTAAATTGATGTGTTGTTTATGATTATAATTGTGATTATGCGTTCCAGGTTGGCTAATTGATTTCCACTACTCGATGTTTCCACTTAAATTCGAATCAGTTTTAGCGGGGTGGTTGGGTTCGGTTCTAAGCCGCGTATTTGGGTTTAATTTTTGAATTTTATGGGACCATAGGTTCGAATCATCACGCGTGATTACTGGGGGTGGTTGATTTGGGTCAAAACTGATTAATTTTGGGTGTTTTGGCCTCGCCGGAGTTCGGCCGGAGTTGGCCGGAGTTGGCCGGAGAGATGGCCGGAAAAACGGGGTGGGGGGCTGGGTTTTAAATCGAAGTTACACATTTGGTCCCTGCGGTTACTATTTTGTTATTTTATGCTTAAAATTTTCATTTTAAGTTTTCAAATTGACATAAAGGCCCCTTGACTTATTTAACTCAAGTTTTTAAACATTTCAAAGGTTAATAAACTTTTATAAATTATTATTATTAATAACAACATTATTATTATTATTATTATTATTATTATTATTATTATTATTATTATTATTAGTTATTATTATTATTTTATAATTAAACTATTATTATTATTAGTTATTATTATTATTTTTATAATTAAACTATTATTATTATTATTATTGTTATTATTATTATTATTTATTATTTATTATTAGCAAAGCTAACTTTAAATTAACTCAAAATTACAAGATGTTATAGTCTCCATAACTTAAAAGAATTTCGTCCCGAAATTAAAAATAAAACTATATGAACAAATGTGGATACTTCTTCTTCATATGTTCTTCACGCTCCCAAGTGAACTCAGCTCCACACTTATTCTCCCAACGAACCTTGACAATTGGAGTAGTTGTGGTTCTAGTCGCTGATTAACTCGATCCAACGTCTTTGTCTCATGTTGAGATCCTTTTGGTTGAACACGTATTGGAGACTCTTATGATCAGTGTAGACTATGCATTGCGTCCCATATAGATAGTGTCGCCAGATTTTTAAGGCAAAAACCATGGCACCAAGTTCAAGATCATGAGTTGTGTAGTTCACTTCATGAACCTTCAATTGCCTCGATGCATATGCTATGACTTTGCCTCGTTGCATGAGAACACAACCTAGACCTTGATTTGAAGCATCGCAATACATGGTAAAATCATCGTTTCCCTTGGGAAGTGTGAGAATAGGAGCGTTACATAACTTGCGTTTTAATGTCTCGAAAGCCTCTTCTTGCTCGGGTCCCCATTCAAAGAGTCGATTCTTTTGGGTTAACGTCGTTAATGGTTTCGCAATCTTCGAAAAATTTGCTATGAACCTCCGGTCGTATCCTGCTAAGCCCAGAAAAGAACGAACTTCGGTTGGGGTTGTGGGAACACACCAATTCTTTACGGCTTCAATTTTTGCAGGATCGACGTGGATTCCTTGACTATTCACCACATGCCCTAAGAATTGAACCTCTTCTAACCAGAATTCACACTTAGAAAACTTGGCGTATAATTGTTCCTTCTTCAAGAGTCCAAGAACTTGTCGCAAGTGCGTCTCGTGATCGATTTTCATCACGGAATAAATAAGTATGTCATCAATGAACACGATCACAAACTTATCCAAATACGGTTTACATACTCGATTCATGAGATCCATGAACACGGCAGGTGCATTGGTCAAGCCAAAAGGCATAACCATGAACTCGTAGTGTCCATATCGAGTACGAAAAGCGGTCTTTGGAATGTCATCATCGTGAACACGTAGTTGATGATACCCAGAACGTAGATCGGTCTTTGAGAAATGAGTAGCCCCTTGAAGTTGGTCGAAGAGATCATCGATTCGAGGGAGAGTGTATCGATTTGTGATAGTAAGCTTGTTGAGTTCCCGGTAATCGATGCACATACGAAATGAACCATCCTTCTTCTTTACAAACAGTACAGGTGCACCCCATGGTGATGAACTAGGGCGAATGAAACCCTTATCGGTCAACTCTTGCAGTTGACTAGCTAGTTCTTGCATTTCAGATGGTGCGAGACGATAAGGTGATTTAGGCACAGGGTTTGCACCAGGGATTAAGTCAATCTTGAACTCAACTTCTCGCACGGGAGGTAGTCCTTTAAGATCCTCGGGAAAAAACCTCGGGAAAGTCCCACACGACAGGAATGTCTTTCAATTCCTTACCCTTGGCTTTCGTATTAACTACATATGCCATGAAAGCCATGTAGTTTTTACTTAAGCATTTGCGGGCCTTGATGCAAGACATAAATTTGAGTCCTTAGGATGATTTCTCCCCAAAGACCTTAAGGTATCCCCAGTCGGTATGGGAATTCGGATACATTTCTCGAAGCATAAAATTTCCGCATGATTTTTGGCTAACCAATCCATGCCGATAATAACATCGAAGCTTCCCAATTGCATAGGAATGAGGTCGATGGAGAACTCGTGTTCGTTAAGGCTTAAGGTGCAATCACGTATTACGACGTCAATGACAATAGATTTTCCATCGGCGACTTCGACCGTGAAGGATCTTTCCAGATTGATACGCGATTTAGAAAGTATAGGTTCGAATTCCAATGACATGAAACTCTTATTCGCACCCGAATCAAACAATACAGATGCATAATGACTATTTACAAGATACATACCTGTTTGGTAATAACCTATTATTGGTATGACGAACACAAAGATATGAATATTTACAAGACAAGAAATGATTTAAAAGGAATTCAACGTCGTACCATTCACCATGTTGTTGTTGGCTTGTGCTTGGTTGGCGTTGATGTTGAAGGCCCTTCCACGAGCAGGTGGCACATTTCCCGCATTACGAGGACATTGCGGACGAATGTGACCAGGCTCGCCACAGTTATAGCAGGTTCGGTTGGTAAGCATTGCAGTGTTGTTTGGCGCACGAAGACAAGTAGTCACCAAGTGCCCATACTTTCTGCACAACGAGCAGACTCGGCATGGAGTGTTGCTCGCATGATGGTACTTGCACGTGTTACACATGGGGTATGGACCAACATAAGCTCTAGCCATAGGAGCTTGATTTGCAACCACCATTTGTTTTTGAGGTGCAATTGGGGCGGTCACAGCGTAGTTGCGTGTCGGGGTGAACTTTCGCTTCTTGTTTTGGGAAGATGACTCGACCTGTACTTCCTTTGTTGCCTCTAACTGTAACATCTTGTAATTTTAAGTTAATTTAAAGTTAGCTTTGCTAATAATAAATAATAATAATAATAATAATAATAATAATAATAATAGTTTAATTATAAAAATAATAATAATAACTAATAATAATAATAATAATAATAATAATAGTTAAATTATAAAAAAATAATAAATAACTAACAATAATAATAATAATAATAATAATAATAATAATAATAATGATGTTATTAATAATAATAATTTATAAAAGTTTATTAAACTTTGAAATGTTTAAAAACTTGAGTTAAATAAGTCAAGGGGCCTTTATGTCAATTTGAAAACTTAAAATGAAATTTTAAGCATAAAATAACAAAATAATAACCGCAGGGACCAAATGTGTAACTTTGATTTAAAACCCAGCCCCCCACCCCGTTTTTCCGGCCATCTCTCCAGCCAACTCCAGCCGAACTCCGGCGAGGCCAAAACACCCAAAATTAATCGGTTTTGACCCAAATCAACCACCCCCACTAATCACGCGTGATGATTCGAACCTATGGTCCCATAAAATTCGAAAATTAAACCCAAATACGCGGCTTAGAACCGAACCCAACCACCCCGCTAAAACCGATTCGAATTTAAGTGGAAACATCGAGTGGTGGGAATCAATTAGCCGACCTGGAACGCATAATCATAATTATAATCATAAACAACACATCAATTTAACATAAAAACCACATTCGATCACCCCCATTGTCGTGGACCTGCAACCTTATCGAAACCCGCCCTCCGACAAATATAAACAGAAATTGATAAAGGGCTTAGGTGTGACAACCCGAATTTTTTTTTTTTCGGTTAATACTATCGCGAATTAATCCATTTAGTAAGATTAATAATAATAATAATAAAATAATGAAAACAATAATAATAATAATATTATTATTAATAAAAATAATTTATAAAAATTATTAAACTTAATTTAATAAGTCCAGGGGGTAGTTTTGTAAATGTTGAAACTTGTTTTAAAAAGGTTAACACATGAAATAATAAGATTTAAAAGTACAGGGACCATTCTGTAAATTGTTTAAAACCAACCCCCCTCCCCGTCGACCCCTCCTCGCCGTCCGGCCACCCTCCGGCCAACTCCGGCGACCCTTCAACACTCAAACGGACGCGGTTTTTACCTAAATAAAGTGCCCGACACACTCCGGTGGATGAATCGAACATGGACCAATATCCAATTTAAAAAGTGGCAGTGCAATTACCACTAAAATTCGAACACCCACTATCTCAGCCGACCGTCCACCAAAATCACGCACTATGCTATAAACTAATCGGAATAATCGTGTATATAATGCCATATATCAGTTACTAATCGATGCAACTTTCAATTGCCTCTGAAACGAGCTTAAACCTCCATTGATCACCACCTTCGACCGCGACTGCAACATAGTCGATACCCACCTTCTGAGTTCTATTCCCTGAAATTAACAGAGGGCTTTTTATATTTAAAGCCATTAGAAACTTCCTACAAAGTTAATTCGATTATCATCAACAAATTCCACTCCAACAGATTCTGGCAAAGCCGCGACTGTTCTTCGTAGTGTTCATCATCAATTTAACTTCTAATCAGGTAATTAAACACACCTATATGTTCGGTTATCATGGGGATTAAAAGCCCTAACCTTAATCTGGTTATTAACATCGAATGATCTTCAATTGAATCGGTTTCATTCTAGGGTTCTTGGGAAATTGGGATTGGTTTAAAGGTGTGTTTAAAAGAATTGGAAACAGATTCCTATCGCGGCCTTGTGCCTTGGTTCACTGGTTCGGTGTGTGTGTATGCAGGGAGAGGACCCGGGTTCGACCCCGGGCAGCCTCGTTTTATTTGTTTTATTTTTTTTTAAGCTTTTTAAAATACTTTAAAAATATGGAAAAATTCCTAAAAATTATAAAAATAAATTTTATAAGTTTCCCTTATTTTAAATCTTACAAAACAGTTTCCTGTAAATTTATTTTATTAAAAACTTTAATAAAATTTTTATAAAAATATTATTTAAAAGTATTAAAAATACTTATTTTTGTAAAATAAATTCTAAATCGTGTATAACTATGCAATAATCATAGAAATTATACATAAATTATTTATAAATATTATAAATAGTTATTTCTATAAAATAAACATTATATTTAATATAGATTAATATATTTTATAAATTCACAAATTATTTACAAATGAAATTGTGGGTTATTTCTTGTAAAATATATTAATACCTTATTATTAATCAAAATACTATAAATGTGATTATCCTTATTTGTAAATATTCTTGGATAATTATAAATTATATAATTAAACTATTTAATTCTAAAAATATTTGAATACATATATGAAACCTTTTAGTGAAATCAAATGTAAATAATTATTTGGTAAAACTTAATGCTTATTGATAATTATTTATTAATACAAATCTATAAAAATATTGTAACATATATATACATCTAATTGTGTGTGTGCCACGTGTTAAATCGAATCGACCCAAACCTTACCAAATATATTCGTATTATATTAAAGACTCCATTACAAACAATAATAGGTATTGAACGTGTTTGATCGTGCATTGCCCAATTCTTTGAAGTTCCTGTTCATATACATTACATCGATCCAAGGTGAGTTTACAGCCCCACTTTTACTTTATACTATTTTCGGGGGAGAGAAACATGCTGTTTTCATAAAACGTTACATTATATTGGATTGTTGTGATACTGCATATATATGATACTATGTTCGTATACTTTGCCCTTCGGTCCGTTACTACGCAAGTAGAAACGTGGAAACAATTTCATTCGGTCTGTTACTACGCAAGTAGAAACGTGGAAATAATTTCATTTTCATTGATCAGTATTATTGTAATATCACCTGTTTACTAGTGTGATACCACTTAAGTCCTCACTCTCGAACCGTTAATGTATGTAGTATAGCGAGGCAATTCTGAGTAGATCTACTGGGTTTGACAAACCCCACCCGGGCTAGTCGCGCTAGCACAACGTTCGTCAAACGGGTGTTTAATTGACCTAAGTTCTGTTGCTGTGACCTGGTATTCACAGCCGAGGCGTTCAGTTTCGATTGTCAGCTTCGGTTTGAACTTCATACACTGAGTAACTGGTTTAGTAGACTAGCTACCTACTGATATTACTTGTTTACTATATCGATTTACTTTATGTTCTGTTTATCAAAACCTGTGAACTCACCAACCTTGTGTTGACACTTTAGCATGTTTCTTTCAGGTTCACAAGACGCGCACGATTAGGAGCATTCACTCATGCATTTATTATCTCACGTGGCTTATTTAATATTTTTCAGTAACTTTCATTTATTCGGTTTGCGCGTGTTGCGCCATTTAAACAATTAAGATTTACTATGCTTCCGCAACTTCTGTTATGTTTACTTTAAAAACTTGGCCTTTGGTAATATTAAAACTTCAAAAATGAATTAGTTTTACAATTAACGTGTCGTTTGGTGTAACTAGTGGCTGAGATCCTGGAAATCACACGCCTAACGGTAATACCCCGTTTGTGGAAATTTGAGGGTGTGACAGATTGGTATCAGAGCCATTGGTTATAGCGAACTAAATTGACATTGCATCTCATTTGCATTGCATTTAGACTATAGCCGTTGCCTTAGTTACACGCATATAGACACGTTTAGTTTTGTTAGCTGGTTTTGTTTACATGCCTTACTGTTTTTTTTATCTGCTTGAGAACTGTTTGCTTTGGTGTCTTCCTGTAAGTGTTCGTCTACAGGGAGGGTGACTCCGAGTTGCGGTGAGTCACGGGAAGGATTACTTACGAGTAACCGGAAAACTTTTGCTTTAACATATCCCTGTGAGCATATGGCTAACGGGATGGTGGCTCCAAGTTGCTGTGAGTCACGGGAGAGTTTGTGTGCATTTGACATCGCCTAAATGTTCTTCGTGATTTGTGTGACACATAGACACCTGTATTCTGGATTTCCTGGCAAAAGGCCCTCGGGCTAAGGCAAGCATATCGCATATATCTCATTGCGAGACCGGTATGCTTACCTGGGGATTTCTGGGATGAGTGATAAACTATGGTCAATACACAGGTCTCTAAGGCAAATGGGTCAAATTACCTTGGCGTGTCAATGATACCCAAAACTTTACTGATCCTTTCGTATACTTTGATTAAACAACCCGATATAATACATACATACTTGGTACTTCTATCATTGATGACCACTGTACTTGACAAGATATGTTAACCTGATAGGAGGAACCGAGGTGATCATGCAAAGCAAATTACCATTACGGGTGCACACGTAATGTAATTTGTCGTGCATGCTAAGTCCGGTGAATTTGGTCGGGTGGTAACATTATAGTCAGTATAAGTCATCATTCCTACACGTTGAGCAAGAAAGCCTCAGTTCTCATAGAACATAACACTGATGTGGAAACTATTCATCAGTTCTACTTGTAGGAATGCTCACACTTACCTTGAATTTGGACGAAATTCAAACCATGACATTTGTGTTAATCCCTCAGACTCGGACTGATTCTCTAGCTTGACTATTTCTTTAAATCCTTGAATTTCTCTTCCTTTTCATTCCAAGACAAAAGGTCTATTTTCATATGACTGATAGCTTTGATATTTGGTAATGTAAAGAATGTCTGGAAGAGGACGGGGACGTGGAAGAGGTAACATCTCTATGACGCCTGCAGAATTGGCAGCGATAATCAATCATAGTATCACCGCAGCGTTGACAAACCAACCCCCTCCACAGCAGAACCCTATTGGTCAACCGACTTGCACCTACAAGTCCTTCATGGACTGCAAGCCTAATCCGTTCAATGGAACCGAGGGAGCGTGGGACTGCTCCGTTGGTTCGAAAAGCTGGAATCGGTGTTCGAAATCTGCAACTGCCCTGCTGGGAATAGGGTAAAATATGCTGCTGGCACACTAGATGGTGCTGCTCTAAGCTGGTGGAACACACAAGTTCAGATGCTGGGCGTTGAAGCTGCAAACGCCACAACATGGGTAGAGTTCAAGAATCTGCTGAAAGAGGAGTACTGTTCACGAGATGAAATACAAAAGCTGGAAACTGAATTTTGGAACCTGAAGATGGTAGGTTCTGAAATTGAAGCTTACACAACTCGTTCCCACGAGTTGGCTACTCTGTGCCCTACTATGATTAACCTGGCTTACAAACGGGTTGAAAGATACATCGACGGACTGGTACCTGAAATCCAGAGCATGGTCACCACTGCTAGACCAGCTACCATTCAGGAAGCTGTTCAACTGGCCCACAAGTTGACTGATCAGGCTGTCGCACAAGGTAAACTACCTCCACGTGGTTTTACCTCTACCACTACCGACGGCCATAACAAAAGAAAGTGGGAGTCTGGCTCACATAACAAGCAGAACACTTCCCACCAGCATCGGAAGTTCGACAACCAAATTTCTACATCTTCACAGCATGGTAGTGGCTACAATGGAACATTACCTAAGTGTGAAGAATGCAAACTACCACCATATTGGGTCGTGTAACAAGAACAACTGTGAGAGATGTGGCAAGTTTGGTCATTCTGCTAAGAATTGTCGTGTGAATTTATCAGACAAGCAACCAGCTCAACGGGGGGAACAAAGAGGCTGCTATGAGTGTGGTCAGACTGGGCACATCAAAAGGTATTGCCCAAAACTACAGAAGAACAATGGAAATGGCAACAGGAACGGAAATGGGAATGACAACGGTGGTGCCAAAGGCAGAGTGTTTATCATAGGCTCAGGTAAACCCTTAATGACCCTACTACAGTATCCGGTAGACTCCTTGTAGATAGTCACTATGTCTTCTCTTTTGATTTTTATGCCAATTAGAAGTAGGTATCCACAGGTTAGGAATAGTACCTACTGACTTGAACCCCAAACATGCCATAGAAATAGCTCTCACGAAACCTTACGGTTTGTTCAGAAACTCCCGAAACCCTATCTTGCCTATGTCCTAGATAACTAATCAGCTTACTCACTGACCAGCTTGCTTGCTAGTAGTTCGTTAACGCGTGTGTTCTAATTTTCGGGACGAAAATTTCTTCAACAAGGGGATAATGTGACAACCCGAATTTTTTTTTTTCGGTTAATACTATCGCGAATTAATCCATTTAGTAAGATTAATAATAATAATAATAAAAATAATGAAACAATAATAATAATAATATTATTATTAATAAAAAAATTTATAAAAATATTAAACTTAATTTAATAAGTCCAGGGGGTAGTTTTGTAAATGTTGAAACTTGTTTTAAAAAGGTTAACACATGAAATAATAAGATTTAAAAGTACAGGGACCATTCTGTAAATTGTTTAAAACCAACCCCCCTCCCCGTCGACCCCTCCTCGCCGTCCGGCCACCCTCCGGCCAACTCCGGCGACCCTTCAACACTCAAACGGACGCGGTTTTTACTAAATAAAGTGCCCGACACACTCGGTGGATGAATCGAACATGGACCAATATCCAATTTAAAAAGTGGCAGTGCAATTACCACTAAAATTCGAACACCCACTATCTCGGCCGACCGTCCACCAAAATCACGCACTATGCTATAAACTAATCGGAATAATCGTGTATATAATGCCATATATCAGTTACTAATCGAATGCAACTTTCAATTGCCTCTGAAACGAGCTTAAACACCTCCATTGATCACCGCCTTCGACCGCGACCTGCAACATAGTCGATACCCACCTTCTGAGTTCTATTCCCTGAAATTAACAGAGGGCTTTTTATATTTAAAGCCATTAGAAACTTCCTACAAAGTTAATTCGATTATCATCAACAAATTCCACTCCAACAGATTCTGGCAAAGCCGCGACTGTTCTTCGTAGTGTTCATCATCAATTTAACTTCTAATCAGGTAATTAAACACACCTATATGTTCGGTTTATCATGGGGATTAAAAGCCCTAACCTTAATCTGGTTATTAACATCGAATGATCTTCAATTGAATCGGTTTCATTCTAGGGTTCTGGGAAATTGGGATTGGTTTAAAGGTGTGTTTAAAAGAATTGGAAACAGATTCTATCGCGGCCTTGTGCCTTGGTTCACTGGTTCGGTGTGTGTGTATGCAGGGAGAGGACCCGGGTTCGACCCCGGGCAGCCTCGTTTTATTTGTTTTATTTTTTTAAGCTTTTTAAAATACTTTAAAAATATGGAAAAATTCCTAAAAATTATAAAAATAAATTTTATAAGTTTCCCTTATTTTAAATCTTACAAAACAGTTTCCTGTAAATTTATTTTATTTAAAAACTTTAATAAAATTTTATAAAATATTATTTAAAAGTATTAAAAATACTTATTTTTGTAAAATAAATTCTAAATCGTGTATAACTATGCAATAATCATAGAAATTATACATAAATTATTTATAAATATTATAAATAGTTATTTCTATAAAATAAACATTATATTTAAATATAGATTAATATATTTTATAAATTCACAAATTATTTACAAATGAAATTGTGGGTTATTTCTTGTAAAATATATTAATACCTTATTATTAATCAAAATACTATAAATGTGATTATCCTTATTTGTAAATATTCTTGGATAATTATAATTATATAATTAAACTATTAATTCTAAAAATATTTGAATACATATATGAAACCCTTTTAGTGAAATCAAAATGTAAATAATTATTTGGGAAACTTAATGCTTATTGATAATTATTTATTAATACAAATCTATAAAAATATTGTAACATATATATACATCTAATTGTGTGTGTGCCACGTGTTAAATCGAATCGACCCAAACCTTACCAAATATATTCGTATTATATTAAAGACTCCATTACAAACAATAATAGGTATTGAACGTGTTTGATCGTGCATTGCCCAATTCTTTGAAGTTCCTGTTCATATACATTACATCGATCCAAGGTGAGTTTACAGCCCCACTTTTACTTTATACTATTTTCGGGGGAGAGAAACATGCTGTTTTCATAAAACGTTACATTATATTGGATTGTTGTGATACTGCATATATATGATACTATGTTCGTATACTTTGCCCTTCGGTCCGTTACTACGCAAGTAGAAACGTGGAAACAATTTCATTCGGTCCGTTACTACGCAAGTAGAAACGTGGAAATAATTTCATTTTCATTGATCAGTATTATTGTAATATCACCTGTTTACTAGTGTGATACCACTTAAGTCCTCACTCTCGAACCGTTAATGTATGTAGTATAGCGAGGCAATTCTGAGTAGATCTACTGGGTTTGACAAACCCCACCCGGGCTAGTCGCGCTAGCACAACGTTCGTCAAACGGGTGTTTAATTGACCTAAGTTCTGTTGCTGTGACCTGGTATTCACAGCCGAGGCGTTCAGTTTCGATTGTCAGCTTCGGTTTGAACTTCATACACTGAGTAACTGGTTTAGTAGACTAGCTACCTACTGATATTATTTTGTTTACTGTATCGGTTTACTTTATGTTCTGTTTATCAAAACCTGTGAACTCACCAACCTTGTGTTGACACTTTAGCATGTTTCTTTCAGGTTCACAAGACGCGCACGATTAGGAGCATTCACTCATGCATTTATTATCTCACGTGGCTTATTTAATATTTTTCAGTAACTTTCATTTATTCGGTTTGCGCGTGTTGCGCCATTTAAACAATTAAGATTTACTATGCTTCCGCAACTTCTGTTATGTTTACTTTAAAAACTTGGTCTTTGGTAATATTAAAACTTCAAAAATGAATTATGTTTTACAATTAACGTGTCGTTTGGTGTAACTAGTGGCTGAGATCCTGGAAATCACACGCCTAACGGTAATACCCGTTTGTGGAAATTTGAGGGTGTGACATTAGGATCTATAGCATCACCCGAAGCTGTCTACAAGTTTAATTTGAGTTTGGTGATCATTAGCCCACAATTCAAGTTCAGACGTGGCCGCGACACATCCGTCTTTCATTCTTCTGTCATTCAACATCAATCGGGTAATTGAATAAACCTGCCCATCGTCTCTCCATGGGGAACAAAAGCCCCATGATTACAGGCTCTTACATGATCGAATTAAGGTTCAATTTAGGATTGTCGAATTAGGGTTCATAATGAATTGGGGGTTTGCTTTCTGTTTATGTTTTATGATTTTAAAACCCAATTAAACCGCGGCTGTAAGCCTGGTTCACTGGTTCCGTGCACACTTGTAAACTAAGAGGTCCCGGGTTCGAACTCGGGCACCCTCATATTTTTTAAAGGCTTTTTCAGCCTTAAAATAATTATAGAAAAAAATCAGAAAAATATAAAATGATTTTTATAAACTTTAAATATTTTTAAAGACACTAATTATTAGTTATTATTATTATTTTTTTATAATTAAACTATTATTATTATTATTAGTTATTATTATTATTTTATAATTAAACTATTATTATTATTATTATTATTATTATTATTATTATTTATTATTTATTATTAGCAAAGCTAACTTTAAATTAACTCAAAATTACAAGATGTTGCAAATATAGTTAAACTTATATAATGGTATTATTTACTATGACAAATATAAAGTATGCTATGATGTTTAATCAAAGTTAGATTTCTGTTGTGAACCCTATAATTACTATGTGTTATGCATATTCGATGTGTAACAATTCTCAGGGTGTGTCCTGAGAGCCGAGCATTACACTTATGCAAGTATACAAAATCGATACTTGAATCCCATGTGTGTATCTTTTGATACACGAATCCAGTTTGTGCATTATTTATTTAGGCATATGAAAAGATCTTTTTGATATACACAAGTAGAAAGTACCTACGCTACCAAGGTGTTGTGTAATATGTGAAATTGGTCTGATACGATCTACAGGTATACACACATGGAAAAGTAACATTCTTCATGATTTTCTATATATCTAATGCATAAATCATCCTAATCATTTTATTCAGAATTTAGATTATTATTGAAACAGTATACTTTTGTTAAACTGACCCGACCCATATAAAAAATATGTGGTTTGACACTTATACGCATATTAGAAGAGTATACTAACGAGTTATTGTTTTTATAGGGTCATTGGATAGTGAGGCTAGTATACACGCATTATTTTTTGACTTAACGGGCTTAAGGCTTGTTACATGTGAAGCAGACAAAACAACTAAAATGTAGAGAACTGATGAGAACGCCACTCCATAAACTCACCATATCATCTTCAAGCCCCCTAAAGACATTCCTAGGTTTTAAACGAACTTTACTGGGCCATGTTTTGAAGAAGTTAGGTTTTTTGTTAAATGTTTTGTAAAATTGATTAGTAGCTGAGGAAGTGTTGATTTAGTGTTTAATTTTACCGTTATAATGAGATATGATGACACACATGATGGATATTACAGGTTGTCATCGTGAAAATATGCTTCCACAAAGTTAAAAAGATAAATTTTAACATACACTTCAAATTAGAACTTTTAGGATATAATAACATTTGCTTCTTACAAGATTAGAAGTCGCAATCATTTGGGTGGAGAGTACGTCATTATCACCGGGTTCTTTCAACGGGACTTCTCAAAGATTAAGTAGCATGCCAGTAGCTATACTTAATAACTCATTATTCATGACATGGTGGTGTTGTTTGACTTGGCCAAAATCAACTTTATAAAATGTCCCCTTCAAAGCATAAATTTAAGTAGAATTCTTGTTTTTGTGCCTTTTCAAATTGCATTTTAATAGTTTTACCTATTAGTCAATAGAAAATCATATTGACAATTTAACCAGTGAAAGTAATAATCTTCGCTTACTCCACAAAGGACTATTATCCTTGCATAAGTATCGTGATTACACTTGATTTCCACTTTATATCACCACCATGATGATCATGAATTAAATGAGTAAGAGTGTATCATTTGTAAATGAAATTGTGTGAAAATCAAATGGAAATGGAGTCTAAAGTCTATTATGCTCATATGAGCAATATTACTTCTGACAACAAAAATACTAGTTAGAAGGTTGAATTGTCAGTATGAGTTATTATCAGCAAGTAGTTATATTGTATATCATAAACATTATATTTCTTTGTTCCTTTACATGCTTCTATTTTATACTTTCACAAGGTTTTTTTAATCGTTTTATTGGTCTTTGTAGGCTTTACAATAGATTTTTTCTTCTTGTTGGGTTCTTGAGAGGGGAAGCTACCGACCTAAATGTTACCCATTAGGCCAAGTGGTATGTCTGCGGTGTGAGAGTGTGAGAACTGGGGTGGCGGGATAAGGGGTGTGAAACACCACTCGCCCTTGGCGTTAAGGAGGTGTTGGTGAAGATTTGAATAGGCATGAATGGGATTGTTTATAATACAAATGTATAATATAAAGTTGAAAAAAGGTGGTTAAGGTGGAGTGAAAGGGGGTGAGATCATTTTATTGGTTTAGTGAATTTGTGAGGTTTGAGTGAAAGAGATGAGATGGTGATGTGACCACAATCATGTTGGGAAGTGTTGCAGCCAAGGGCGTATTGGAAGATGGTCCTTCACCTATGGAGTGAAGGATTACTTTTTTGCTGCATGTTAGGATTTTTATGATTGAGATAATGGGTTTACGGTTTAGGGTTTAGGGTTTAGAGTATACTTTATGAACTCTTTTTATGAAATGTGCTATGGCTTGTGTACCCGTTTTTCTAAAGACAAGTCTACTTTAAGATTGGTTTATGCATTCATCATGTTTTATTGTTAACTGTTTTTATACTACTGACTTTTAATTCATCGTTGCTTGTGATTTGCACCCCATGTATCTTGTAATCTTGTTCAGATCCAACTCCCTGATGTTTGTTTTATGGTTAATATCATAGTATTGTTACATGTTGATTTTAACTCGCTATCGAATGATATCATAAATTTACATTACTATTAAAACTAAAAGAATACTTTCAAGAAACTAAATGTCTATGAAATAAGTGGACAATTATAAAAAAATATATTCGTTGACAAATGTTATGTGCATTCGTATATGAAGTTGTATAAGATTTTAAAAATAAAAACGATGGGCATCACATCTAACAAAGAAACGATAATACCATTTGCCACCTTTTGTGCCTTTGTCAAATTTATGAAATTTAATATTTATCATTAATTGAAACCATTCTACTCTTTATTTTGTTGACTTTTTCTGTGTGAAAGTATAAAGTGCAACCATAACAAATATCCACCTACTTTAACAGGAAAGACACGGTTCTAAAATAGTTACTAAATAAGGGGTGATTACTCACGCTTCACGGCGGGTTAATTTTATGTAAAAATAACCATATAGCAAGGATTAATATGCATTTAAGAAATGATATCATACTTTATATGTTTTAATATGTATTAGGATACAATAAAGAAAGAAAGAGAAGGACTTTAAAAGAAAGTAAGACTATCCGCAACGCTAACAGACGATCTTTTCTCAAATAATACTAGTGAGCATCTTACATCAGCTTTCCACTAACTTATATATATCCTTCCCACAAACAGATTTTACATCCAATATCTTTCCCACAAACAACTATTTAATTCCACATCACAATTTTTTCCCATTTATTTTAACAAATAGTCGTTGGAAAAAAGACAAAAAAAATAGTCGTTAACTATCGTTAGGTAAAAGATAAAAAAAACTAGTTGTTAGGATAAATAAAAAATTGCCTTTTTAATCATTTTTAAATATGATATTAAACATTTTAATTGTAATATTAAACATTTTTAAACCTTTTTACTAACCATTTTTTAAAGGGATTCGTAGGGTTCCCATGGGAAATGATACTCGACGGACGGGCGCCGACGGACGGAGTGCAGCAATGCTGCCCTTGGGATGGGCGGCGATGTGCAGTGGTGACGACGTTGCGTTGGAGGGAGTCTTAACTACTAAATAGCCACAAATTGGATCTTATACATATAAGGTGTTAAATCACTATTCACCTTATTTTCAATTGTAATAGTTTATTATATAAAGTTATAAATAATTGATGTGGACTAATAGGGGTGTGACAAGTATTCTAATACGAAAAGGACACATGGCATGTTACTACAGTAACCGCATACTTAGGCAACAAAGAATAGGATCAGGATCATTACAGAACCATTTTTTATTTTCAGAACCAAAAGAACCATTGACTTACATAAATGTAAATCATAAACCATTGGTTTACATAGATGTAAGTTAAACCTGGTGATATTTAGTTGTTTTTTTATAATTTATTGTTCATGTCTGATATATACATAATAAAACAGGTCAAGTATTACCAGACTTAATATACATTTATGTAAATCAATGGTTCTGTAGTTCTGAAAATAAAAAGTGGTTCTGTAATGATCCTAACCCACAAAAAATAACTTATCATTTACCTCTTTTCAACGTGCAGTGTATAGTGTATTTGATTTCTCTAGTTGGTAATTTATTAATAACAAAAGACCACTTGTTACATTGACTCTTTAATCTCTATTTATACTAGATATATACTAGTCTTAAGTTGTAACAAAATTCAAACTCTATTGAATAATCATATAATAAACAAACTCAATTATAGTCTAATACAAACTTCACTAATATTAATAATTGTCAAGATTAAAACCTGCATTGATTATGACCAAGTGAATTATATTACTGTGAATTAGGCTATTTTTTATTAGAAGTGGATGTAACAAGTCCAAGGTCAAACCAGAGTCGAACACAATCAAGATTGGTGATGAAACACATGAGAAATGAGAAACGAGATGAAAAGGTTGTCGGGCGATGGTCAACTTCCACTAGGCATTGGTCAACTTTGGACCACTAAAAAGACAAAATTCGAGCACCACATCAAACAAAGAGGAGTTTACACATGGGTATTGATCAACGTTGAACCGGCATCGGTTAACGCACAGATTGAGCTCGTTTAAGCTCATATTGAACATATTACATAAAATTATACAAACAAAATACTTGTTTAGGCTCGTGAGTCGGTCAAGCTCAATATGTGAATTGTGAAGCTTGGGCTCAAGGCTTGATATGATAATAAATATACATGTTTAAAATATATATTTCTTTGCATTCTAAGTCATTTTTGATACAAAATTCATAATTTAGACATTTATTTGTGTTTTATTTGAATTTTATACCTTTCGGATGAAGCTCGATGATTTTTTGTGAAGAAAGTCCAAGATTTGAAGAGGTTTAAGAGAAAAATACTTCTTCCATGACCATATTGAAGCTGAATATGGTCATATAAGCTGTCAATTTTCAAATAGCCCATTTTTTATGCTGAATGTGGTCATATCACTTCAGATATGGTCATATTCGGGCAGAAAACGGGTTTATAACCCTAGCACACCTCATTTCCAAAAAACTTTCATTCTTTTCAAAACCCTAGCCTCCCTCAAACCCTTAGAGGTCTTTGAGCAATTCTCAAGAGTTTTTGGAAGATTTGAAGGCCAAGATTGAAGATTTCACACTTTCAAGAAGGTTCTAACATCATCCACCCATTTTCACTCAAAATTGGTTTGAATTCCTCTAGATCTACTATGAGTTCTTCCATGTTCTTGAGTTTGGGTGTGTCTTTTGTAAGCCTTATGGGCTAAACTCTTATTATCACTTGGATTAGATGAAACATAATATGATTTAACAACTTGTACATGATTCTTGGTGATGTTTATGTTAATGCTATGGTGAAACTTAATTATTCTTCAATGATTGTGTGTGTTTGTTCTAGTTTGATGAAATGTTCAACCTCGTGGGTGTTGTACGCATGTTATGTTGGAAACTTCATGTTCTTACAAGACTTATGCATATAATTGCATCTTTTGTATGTAATGTTGTGACATTTGACTAGGAATGGTGAATGAAGGTTGAAGATTTAGTAGAATTGGTTAAATGTGCATTCTTATGCTTATGTTTGAGAAAACGATGGTGTATGTCATAAATCTCTCTTTTTATTGGTTATGAATTGTTTTGTAATCATGGTATGAAGTTTATGAGTTGAAGAGTAATTGTAGTTTTGTCTATCTTTTCCAAGTTGAGGTGGTTATCATGTGTTTATCGTGTTAACTTTCCAAAGATTTGTGTAATTAGGTAACCCTAACGGGTGTCTAATTCATCTTTAACATCAACATAATTATATAATTAGTTCTTTATGGCATAACTTTAGGTGGCTATTGTGTGTTTATCGTTCTAGCTTTCCGAATGGTTATATGTCTAGATATCCTTGACGGGGGTTTAGGCTACTTCCATGTTTCATGTGTAAAAAAAATGGTGTCACCTCGAGTTTGTGCTAGTTGTTAATTCTATGCTAAGTGGAATCAAAGTTCAGGTGGTATCTTTAATTGATTGTGTATCTTCATCTTTACTTTCTTAATTTACTAGTTTAATTTGTTAATCGTTTTAGTTAGCTATAATACTCACAAATCCAAACTCAATTGATCGGTTAAATAGTGATGATGATTTAGTATTGGGAGCCATTGTATCCACGGATCGATACTCGGTTCTTACCTAAAACTATTTTATTATGCGATAGGTGCACTTGCATATTGTGTGTAGTTGGTTTAAGAGTGATAATCGTTTCTTAAATTAAAACTCAAATTATGTGAAAAATCCTTATTTAAAATATATATACTTTACACACATCAAGTTTTTGGCGCCGTTGCCGGGGACACGATGATTTCAAGAAAGATCGAATTTACTACTTTAACCATTTGTGCATATTTCAGATTCTTTTTACTTTTGTATATATTTTTTTCCTTATTTTTGCTTCATTTCTATCCGATGCCCGTGATCCTTTTGTTTAAGTATTGTTTGTAGTGACTTTCATGGATCATGATTACGAGAGTTACTACGGAGGATACCAATTTGATTATGGGGATTACCATGAGGAAATTTGGTGCGAGATTTACGGAGGACCTCATTACACACCAGATTGTTATCATTTTCAAGGGTTCCCCACAAATTATTATGAAGAGCCGCATCCCTACTCACAACCATTTGAGGAATCTACCATAACGTCATTTCAAACCGAACCCCGTCCATTATTATATGAGTTGCTACAACAAGGAATCGATATGTTTTCACAACATACTATTGGTTGTAATCAAGACGAGGTTAAGCAACAAGAAAGTAATGCTATCGAACTCGCAGAACAACGCCGTAGATTAGAGGCAGTGAGTGTTGAACTTAATAGGATATATGTCCACCTTCTACAGGAGAGTTTATCTTGCAGCATGGATCAGAGCACCAAATTAAAGCAGGAGGATGGAAGTAAAGCCAATCCTGTTTTATATTTTGATGTGTTACAACGTGAATCAGAACTTGAGACGATAATGGATGAAGCACAAGTCCCACCTCAAGTTCAAAGTGCATTCGAGTTTGATGAGCCACAATTACTTTATCCACGTGTGTTGACCAATGAACAAGAAGTCAAGAAATCGCAAAGAAAAGAATAACGGGAGGAGGTCATGGATGAGATAGAAGCAGTTCTCCCTAGTCTCACTTATGGGGAAACCATAAACTACACTATCCCATCTTGGGAGGATGAGTTCGGAGATGAATTAGTGAGCATACCTATTGTGGAAGGGAAAGAAGAATGGTTCGACCCGGTTAGGGACCTTGATGATTTCGAAGCACTAATTTATGGGAAGCCAACTGTGGTGATCAAGGAAAAACCGCACCTAGAAGAAGACTTGCAAGTGGACGGATTCACCAACGAACCAATGATGCTGTGACACCCAATTCTCAACTTTGTACTAAAGATAGCCGGCATGTAAATGAGAGCAAATATGATTCGTCACAAAAATCAAACGAATCGCGGGAGAGAGCAAACTATTTCACGAACCAACCACCTCTGAATGCGCGACTTCGGTCCATCAAGAGATACATGTCAACAACACATTATCAGGATGATCGTCTCCTTCACTACTTAAATTGTATTAGGTTTGGTCCGATCAAATACAAGTGTTGGTGGCACGACCCGTTTGGATTATGTTTGTGTTTACCATTGAGTTCCTCATAAATCGATGGTAAATACACTAAATCAAATGGGTCCGATAGGGTTTCAAGTATCATAAGCCACCCGTTTGTTAATTTGTTCCATCACTTGCCTCGATTTAGTGAATTTAAGGGTCGAGTCAAGCTAATGACTTGTTAATAAATGCCCGCTTCCAGTAGTGATCATTTTGGTTGGAATCTTCTCGCATGGAATCATTTTAAGGCCTTAGAGAAATTCTTGGCAATTTTCATCAAATCTCATCAGGGGAGTTTTCATTCCACTTTTCTCATACTCCCTATGCATTTGCATATTTTTGGTACATTGAGGGCAATGTACAATTCAAGTGTGGGGATGTCTAGGTTTTTGTGAACTTTTGCAAGTCTTCTATATATATCTCGTTGCACCTTAAAACAATCCCATTTTTTGACAAAAATTTTCAAAATTTGAATAAATGGCATCCGTTTATGTTTATTTTAGATCTGAAAGCATGATTGAATTGTTAACATCACAAAACTAAGAGAAACCAAGTGATTTACGATAAAATATTTCGGATGTTCAGTGAGCATTGCAAGTTGAAAATGTGTTATTTATGTATGAGTTTGAACTTTACCTTCAATCCTCTATTTTCGTAAGCTTATTTGTGCCTTTATCACATGAGATCATATGATTTAGTGTTTGCTTACATTTTTGTTGATTCTTGAGTGTGCCAAATGCGCATTCACGTTGAGAACTTGCTTAGGATATGCATTTCAAGACCATAAACTGAGTATTTGCATGGAACTGACAAAGGCATTAGGAATATCCACCTTATAAGCTAAATTTCTTCTCTTTTACTTCACCCAATTGTTATCATTAGTCACCATGTTGAGACATTTTCCCTTGTTTCTTTGTTACCTACATCATTAGCCACTTAGCCAAATTAACCATTTTTAAATTTTAAACCATGGTGATAAAATTTCGGGTATTTCTAGTTGTCTAAATTTTGGTATCGAATTTGTTTAATATTTATTTATTTTCATTAAACGTCCATTGTTCAATGAAAAGAAAAAAAGAAAAAAATGAAAAAAAGAGAAGAAGAAAAATATAAAAAAATGAAAATAAAAAAATAAAAAAAATGTTATATTATTATATTATGTTATTTAGAATAGGAATAAATAAATGTGAGTTATTTGATGCATAAGAAAGAATAATTTTTATGCATATCTCATGTTTATAGATTTGTACTAGTTTGGTTATATTAAATTGTATTTATGTATTAACGTAATGTATCATATTTAGTATCTAGATTTTTGGAATTTTTATCCGTTTAACCACTTTTACCAAAAATTCCATACCCTTTTCACCCAAACCTCGTTACAACCCGTTAAAAGCCCTCTTGATTTATGCATTTTCTCATGTTAATTGGTGGAGATTTGACCCCTTTGCAAGCTTATTACTATGTTTGTATCATTGGTTGGCATTGAGTGATTCACTTATACACTTACACATATAAATAACCAAGTGTTAAGTGATTTTTATGAGCGGTTTCCACTCATGCATAAAAGAAACTTCGTAGGCATGTGATGTTCATTTGAATATTTCTAGTATTCTTGAAAAGAGCAAGCTTAAAACACTCGGTTTCTTCTTATAAGTGTGCTGTTTGATAGTCAATTATGAGTTTGGATCTTCATTTAACAAATGGTTTGTCTCTCACCATCTTTTATGTCAATGGGATTTCTTTTGTTAAATGGTTGCATGAGAGTTTGCTTGAGGACAAGCAAAGTTCAAGTGTAGGGATGTTTGATATGATAATAAATATACATGTTTAAAATATATATTTCTTTGTATTCTAAGTCATTTTTGATACAAAATTCATAATTTAGACACTTATTTGTGCTTCATTTTAATTTTGTAGCTTTCGGATGAAGCTCGGTGATTTTTTGTGAAGAAAGTCCAAGATTCGAAGAGGTTCAAGAGAAAAATGCTTTTGATATGACCATATTGAAGCTGAATATGGTCATATAAGCTGTTAAATTTCAAATAGCCCATTTATAATGCTGAATATGGTCATATCACTTTAGATATGGCCATATTCGGGCAGAAAACGGGTTTATAACCCTAGCACACCTCATTTCCAAAAAACTTTCATTCCTTTCAAAACCCTAGCCTCTCTCAAACCCTTAGAGGTCTTTCAGCAATTCTTAAGAGTTTTTGGAAGATTTGAAGGCCAAGATTGAAGATTTCACACTTTCAAGAAGGTTATAACATCATCCACCCATTTCCACTCAAAATTGGTTTGAATTCCTCTAGATCTACTATGAGTTCTTCCATGTTCTTGAGTTTGGGTGTGTCTTTTATAAGCCTTATGGGCTAAAATCTTATTATCACTTGGATTAGATGAAACTTAATATGATTTAACAACTTGTACATGATTCTTGGTGATGTTTATGTTGATGCTATGGTGAAACTTGATTATTCTTCAATGATTGTGTTTGTTTGTTCTAGTTTGATGAAATGTTCAACCTCATGGGTGTTGTAAGCATGTTATGTTGGAAAACTTCATGTTCTTACAAGACTTATGCATATAATTGCATCTTTTGTATGTAATGTTGTGACATTTGACTAGGAATGGTGAATGAAGGTTGAAGATTTAGTAGAACTGGTTAAATGTGCATCCTTATGCTTATGTTTGAGAAAACCATGGTGTATGTCATAAGTCTCTCTTGTCATTGGTTATGAATTGTTTTGTAATCATGGTATGAAGTTTGAGTTGAAAAGTAATTGTAGTTTTGTCTATTTTTTCCAAGTTGAGGTGGTTATCATGTGTTTATCATGTTAACTTTCCAAAGATTTGTGTAATTAGGTAACCCTAACGGGAGTCTGATTCATCTTTAACATCAACATAATTATATCATTAGTTCTTCATGGCATAACTTTAGGTGGCTATTGTGTGTTTATCGTTCTAGCTTTCCGAATGGTTATATGTTTAGATATCCTTGACGGGGGTTTAAGCTACTTCCATGTTTCATGTGTAAAAAAATGGTCTCACCTCGAGTTTGTGCTAGTTGTTAATTCTATGCTAAGTGGAATCAAAGTCCAAGTGGTATCTTTAATTGATTGTGTATCTTCATCTTTACTTTCTTAATTTACTAGCTTAATTTGCTAATCGTTTTAGTTAGCTATAATACTCACAAATCCAAACTCAATTGATCGTTTAGATAGTGATGATGATTAGTATTGGGAGTCATTGCGTCCACGGATCGATACTCGGTTCTTACCTAAAACTATACTATTATGCGATAGGTGCACTTGCCTATTATGTGTAGTTGGTTTAAGAGTGATAATCGTTTCTTAAATTAAAACTCAAATTGTATGAAAAATCCTTATTTAAAATATATATACTTTACACACATCAAGGCTGTTTGCGAAATAGGTCTAATTTGAGCTCAAGCTCATTTAAGCTCGGCTCGATTCGACTTGAACTTTAGCAAGTAGATCCCTATTAGCTTTCAAGCTGTCTTGACTCGTTTACACTCCTAGTTGAAACATTATCCGTGATATTTTGTGTTCATTTGAAATTATGGTAGAAGGTTTATCTTCTTGTATGAACGTAAAAAGTTTGTTCTTAAAATGGCGCCTCAAGTCTAGCCCATCGTAGATCATAAAATGAACGGTCTAGATCTTCAAAAACACTATTCATCCCAATGAGTTTTAAGAATAGATATCTATATCTGGTTATGATCATTTGAGAACTCATTAATATCTTAAGTATCGTGAGAACTAATATCAATAGTTCATATTTTATAAATTTTAGAGTAAATTGTCATTTTCGTCCATGTGGTTTGGTGAAAATTGCCACTTTCATTCAATAGTTTATTTTTTCGCATATGGGTCCCTGTGGTTTACAAATCTTGTCATATTCATCCAGTTCGTTAACTCCATCCAACATTCTCCGTTAAATGAAGGGTATATTGGTCATTTTACATATATGTTTTATTTTTCTATTTTTTTAAACCCCATTTAATATATCCCTTTTAAATAAATTGCTATTTTAGTCCATGTGGTTTGGACATGTTCGCCAATTCAGTCCAAAAATCCCACCACCTTGGCATAAAACACCATATCACCACCACCAGTGATGGAACCACCATGTAGATGTAGGGTACAAATAACCCACACAAGACCAGGTACCCGAACCCAAAAGCCCAGCCCATGTGGGCGGAACGGGTAAGCCAGCAGGACATGTTCCCCACATTTAATTACATCAGAATCACCCCAATCATAACCGATAATTCAGTAACGGTCGGAGAATATAAAAGGTAATGGATTTGTCGGGGAATAATCCCTGTAAATCAGCACACGATTGCAGCAGGCAAACACTATAAATACCAGGTAAGGAGGATCGAGATCCTCACAAAAGAATACACACAAAGCTCCCCCTTAATTATCCCTATCACATATTTCCATTCAACCAATACTTACTCTCACGCCGGAGGGTCGTTCCAGGGATATTTCCCCCTTGGAACGCCTTAACTGGTGTTGTTTTCATTGTGTGTAGGTGTGAAGCTTCAGAGAGCATCGATAAATCGAAGTTCAACAAGACCGGAACCATCTAGAGTTGGACCTCGTATTTACACACCACACCACCACCACGCCGCAAAACCACCACCACTCCATCAGAACCACCAAATCATCACCACCACCCTATCATAAAACCACCAACACCACACCAGACGGGCACCACCACCACACATTAGATCTCCACCACCACACGTTAGATCTCCGCCATCACACACTAGATCACCACCACCATGTAGACTCTAGAAACAAACCGTTAATCTCGAACTTATAACAAGCCCCTTCAAAAACGTATATGGAACCCTTAAAAACGAGTATTGTAGAGGTATTAGTAGGGTTTGATATGCATTTTCGAAGTAGTATGTTACAAGTCCAATATTGATTGTCGATTTTTAGAGTTTACATGGTAGCGACGATCCAATATGCGTGGTAGTGGTGGGCGCTCTGGTGTGGTGTTGGTGGCTTTGTGATGGGGTGGTGGTGGTGGTTCGGTGGTTCTTGTGACGGGTAGTGGTGTGGTGGTTGTTTTTGGACTAAATTGGCAAATACGCTCAAACCACAGGGACTAAAATAGCAATGTATTTAAAGAGTATATATTAAATCAGGTTTAGAAAAAGAAAAATAAAAACATATATGTAAAATGACCAATATACCCCTCATTTAATGGAAATTTTGGATGGAGTTAACGGACTGGATGAATATGACAAGATTTGTAAACCACAGGGACCCAGATGCGAAAAAACAAACTATTGGATTAAAGTGGTTATTTTCATCAAACCGCAGGGTTGAAAATGACAATTTACTCTAAATTTTATACATTTGGCACACAATTGAGTGTGCTTATATACGTTAAAAACCATCAAACTAATATAAAACTTATCAAACTAATATTTGCATATATTTAAAAAAATTATTTCGTTACTTACATATGTGTAGATACTATAACATACGTATGACTTACATATGCGTTTTTTCATTATTTTCTTTTCAAACTTCAAAAGAGATAATTAAATATTATATTTTAATCATTTTTATATTAAACATTCTTAAAGTTTTGTGTTGACAACAGCTCTCATAATTATATAGATATTTGTGAGTTCTTGTAATTTTATATATATTTATGAGTTATGAAATGATTCTAAACCTATCTTTATCTTTATATCTTTATCTTTATATATAAACTAGTGGTATCCAACTACGCGCGTTGCGCGTGTAATGGATCGGGCTCAGATTAGCCTTTCAGTTACGGCTGCTAACCAAAAACGGTTGTCACGCCAAAGCAACTGGCACCATTCTTAGTTATCGTCACAACCCATCATTGTATCACATGTCAGTAGAGTAATGAAACGAACAATATCATAAAATCTGTAGGTCTCAGATGAACAAATGTTCATCATCGTAGACCTGAAATAGAAGTGGCATCACCAATGAGACAACAATTTTGCTTACAACATCACAACAATACCTCAACAAACTGATATCCAAAATAACAGTGTCTACCCAACATGGTATAACCAAACGGTAAATGTAGCTTTGTCTCTTAACCCTCATCGACACAAAAATCTCCCAACAACAGAATGAGGGCGACAACCCACTCGATCTGAAGCTCGGTCTCAGATGACCTAGTGTCATCATCATCGACATGAACCCAACATTCTCAGATGAGGTAGTCCTATCATCATTGAACAACAAAGTATTATAACTATTATCACCATCAACACAATGAAACACCCAACCACATATTCTCAGTTGCATCAGTTAATACCAAGATGAACACCAAAGCAACAACCTCAGATGAGGAAATCCAAATCTCTATCATCATTGATGTTACAAATCACCAAACAAAAAAGTCTCAAATTAGGTAATCATTATTATCATCAAGATAACCAATCACACAACCATAAAGTCTTAGATGCATCACATATGAACATTTTATTCATAAAAACCCAAAAGAGATCACCATTAGACTAAAGGCGGATCCGAAAACCCTAAACTTTAATCGAAAAAGAGCAAATATAAGAGAGTGGAAGAGAAGGGCCGACCACGGTTATCAAATCATCACCAACCGACACCTAATTTGTGAGGAAATAACCGCTAGCTCTACCTCGACCACAAACGGGAGGCCGAGCGGTGGCTGTCTCCAATGTTGCCGCCACCATCACAATGGCCGACGACCATCGGGCATCACAACGACCAAGTCCAGATCTACCCAGAAACGGGTCGCGTAGGGATGGATCGGGATCTTTCCGAATGGCCACCACCTCCGCGATGTTTGTGTAAAAGGTATCAGACGACCGATGGAAAAGGTCGCCGAGAGCTCCGCCCCTCATACTCTCTCTCACTCTTTCTCTAAATGAGAATTACAGAGGACAAAGGTTAAAACCAAAGAAACCCGCATAGAAACTTGTACTCTGCGCATAAAAACCTGAACCTTAGGTGGCGGTGGCGTCGGCTGTTCGCGGTGGCGCCGGCTGTTCGCGGTGGCGCTAGCGAGCGGCGGTGGCATCACACATCTGAGAAAATGAGGGCATACAACGGTTTCAGATCCTCTCCGCTGCACAGCCACCACCACCTCCTCCGCCTCAGCCGCTTCCTCCGCCGCTCGGAGGCCACATCCACCGCATTGTTCCGCCTCCGCCTCCTCCGGTCGCCGGAATAGCCGGTTGTGGTGGGAGGAGGCATCAGCCGTTTGCTTCTCCTCGTCCCACTCTCTAAACATAGTGAACACATATTTAGGCCACACTGCTTAAATACATATACACAAAGGGGGCACAAACGCAAAAAATAAAAGTCATGTGACAAGACTACAAACACTAAAAGATCACTATTCATTTCAATTGGTTTTTAAACATTATAGAATAAATAAGTTTTTTGAAACACGTGTCCCCAATTTATAGCAATGCAAGCCTGGAAGTGAATTTCATGCGGATATATGGATCTGACTTGTATGTATAAATAAAAGTAAATAAATAAAAGTTTCTTACTAACCTGACGATATGGTTTCTTCTATATTAATCACTTTTGATGTATAAAACAAATAATCTTTTATAAGATAATAATGCATTTTCTAATTTCTTTTCTTTCTAATAACTCTATTTGAGCTTTTTTTTTTTGAACGGTGACTTTCTTATGAGTGACCCAATGTCACATCGCCCTTCTGGGCGACCCTAGCCAAGATCTGCCTCAGACTATGTTGTCTGAACCGGGTCCACGCTGGATTGTCAGACTTGGTTACGGCGTTCCTCCGGAAACCGTACTGCCTCCACAAGGGTTGCCCCTCTGGAGTAACAGCCGGATGAAAACCGGGGTCGAGCTCTGAGAATCTGCCTCCGCAACCACTGGCTTAAAGAAAAATTCTTTTCATTGCTTTAAATGTCCCCAAACCGGTACCAAAGAGGTTCGAACCCCTGACCTCCACTTTGGAGGGGGAATTCTTACCATTTACCAATCAAAATAGATACTCACATGTAATACAACACTAAATAATATAAAACAAATGCTCATCAAATAACTTTAATAATATACAAATCAACTCTAAGGCCAACTGTTGTCTAAACCCCTTAACTAAAAATCACACCATCCACTTTAAAATGGTTTAACCTCATATATATATATATATATATATATATATATATATATATATATATATATATATATATATATATATATATATATATATATATATATATATATATATATATATATATATATATATATATATATATAAATATATATATATATATATATATATATATATATATATATATATATATAATATATATATATATAGGGATCCATTCAAATAAGAACTATTTATTTGTAAAAAACTAAAGAACCAATCTACACCATAGATTAAATGATCAAGGGCTAGAAATAACTTGGGTATAAATGTAATTTTCTCCATTTTAGTTAATCATAAGAACCAATTAAAAGGGTATAACCGTAAATTTCATTACCCCACTTTCTTCTTTTTAAACTTCTCACCTCTTTCTTATTTTCTTTGAAACTAACGTACATAAATCTTCTAACATCTATTGTGTATTAAAAATCTTTTTAACAAGCGGTGAGAGAAAATTAATATTATAATTTATATTTTAAAATTATTTTTGCTACCCAACATCAATTAGTACATATAAAATCTATATCTATTCGTAATAATTTTTAGAAAAAATTTTTACAAGCTAAACAAATTTGACAAATTCTAGTTGTATCGGATTTTATGTGGAAGCTCATGAATGTGAATATTTAAGTAATTTTTAGTTTTTTTATTAAATTTTTTTTACATGCTTAGATATTTACACCTTATAAATATCATTAAAACAACTGTATTTCCATTCACTATAAAACCTTTTAAATTTAATACATGTAAAGTATATACATATATGCATATAGATCTCTAAAACTATTCCTACTTAGTATTCCTCATTTCATTAAACAAGAAACAAAATACATAATTAAACATGCGGTTGTCGAAAAACAAACAGTTTAACCCGAAAAGTTCTTTAGGATTGATGACAAACATTGTGTTTAATCACTTCTACTGATCATCCTTATTCTCTAACTCTGATGCTTGCCACAAGAATCTACCATCGAAAGTCACTATTTAGTCTTTGTTTCTTATTATTGGGTTAAAAGCATATTTCCCCCTCTAAAAATCTTTAATGGCATATACCCAAGCAAAAATTTTAATGCATATATCCCCTTACAAAACCTCAAAATAGACAAATTTACCCATTTTCATTAAAATTAGTTTCTGTAATGACTAATTTGCCCTTATTTTTACTAAAACTTCATAATTGACAAATTTCACCTAACAAACCTTATAATTGGCAAATAAATTAAAAACATATTTCCACCCTTTAAAACTCTTTAATGGCATTTATACCCATGTGTAAATATTTATTAATTTTTTTGAAATGGTAATATTGTCATAATAATAAATTGATATATATGCAATTAAAGTTTTTGCTTGGGTATATATGCATTTAAGGGATATTTACAAGGTTATATATACAAGTGATCTCTTATTATTTTAACTCCTTTATTTGTCATCCGTAAATGTCAACGTCTTAAATTGTTGACCACCACTGGCTAACCACTAAAGTTGTTAACCAAGACTGTCATCGACCATCATTTGACAACCACTATTACCACAACAAGTTTGTGAGGAAATCACTCTTTTTATTTAATATAAATATCTGCATTCAATAACTTAAATGACTAAAGCATTGGATTAATAAATATACACACCTTTTAGAAGTTATTTTTAAAGAATATGTGGAAATAAGTTAAGTGAAAAAAATAACTAAGATATAAATGAAACTATAAAATGTTTTATATTAGATTAAAGAGTTAAATCTTTAAATAAATAATAATGTGTGATTTAGTTTTTGATCGTTAAAAAAGCATCGAGATTAGGTTGAATTGTGGTTGTCACTTTGAATGACAATATGTACAACCGGATAAAAATCATGCATACATGCATAAAAAAAATATGCACACATGCATAGGAATAAATATGTATATACGCATATAAATGTTTTCTCTTCATTGAAATGGCTAGCTTTTATCAAAAGACAATATTTATACAAGTCTCAACACCTTGATATCATTATTTGTTATGCCATGACAAAAGCACACCCCGTGATCGATATGATTTAAATTAACCACACTTGTAACGTGATGTTAACTAGATGTAGCAATATGGATGAGTCAGATGGTTGAGTTGTTGAGAGAATCCAACATCAATAAACTAGTATAAGTGTTTTAAAAATTCAATCCTTCTTCATTACCATGAATATCCTACTCGTACACCAAACTGGATTTAATTTTTTACATTTCTTACATACAAGCAGCCTCGTTCGATGTGGATACAGCCTTCTAACTGTTCAAAAAACATCTTCAACAACACGAGCATCATGAAATTTAACCACTATAGTGTTTACGTATGGGTCATTACTTCTTTTATCTACAAATAATACCATCAAATTATTAAACAATCGATTATATATAAAAAAAATCATCATTGAATGAAATGAATTAGCCATTAAAGACTAGAAATAATAGCATGCATCAGTTGAATGAAAGAGGAACAACAATAATTTTACAATTAGATAATTTTTAGTTTGAAACGTAGATCAATTGAATAATTTGGGTATCCAAATTTAATTCCTTTGATCTCCTTGAAAAAAATACAAAAAAAAACATGGCTAAATAATTACAGGTTGTTCTCTTGAAAGGAGGAAATGGTTTTCTAGCCACTAACTTGATTTGAAAATGTTAAATTACATTATTGACCCTTTGCAAGATTAGTAAAATAAATTTATTATAATATTTATAAAAAATATGATTGGATGGCTTTAGTTCTTTTAGTTCTTTACAAAATTTTAGTTCTCATTTGAAAGCCTCCCTATATATATATATATTATTTATATATATATATATATATATTATTTATATATATATATATATATATTATTTATATATATATATATATATATATATATATAAATCACACCATCCACTTTAAAATGGTTTAACCTCATATTATATATATAATTTAAGAGGGAGGTTCCCCTACAAATTAATTTTTCCCTAAGTATGCTAAGAAGTAATCCTAGCCTTCTAATTATCTAATTAAGGGCTAAGATCAAAGTGTAGAAAAAATAAGTAATCAAGGGTAATTTGGGTATTTTATTACATTACCCACAATTGTTGACTTTTTAAAATTTCCCCCCTATTTTTTTAAATGCTAATAACTTTTTCATACGACGTTATTTTTTTAAATAAATTACACCATAAAATCAAGCATTTTTTTCTCTTTAATTTGAGTATAGTATTACTATAGTTTTTTTTAAAAAAAAATCAAATTATGTGACGTTGTGCTATATTTTTAACGTTTTGTGCTGCATTTCATAAAACAGCACAAGGCTATGCTGTATTTCATAAAACAGCACAAGGCTGTGCTGCATTTTATAAAACAGCACAAGGCTGTGCTGTATTTCATAAAACAGCACAAGGCTGTGCTGCATTTCATAAAACAGCACAAGGCTGTGCTGCATTTCATAAAACAGCACAAGGCTGTGCTGCATTTCATAAAACAGCACAAGGCTGTGCTGCATTTCATAAAACAGCACAAGGCTGTGCTGTATTTCATAAAACAGCACAAGGCTGTGCTGTATTTTATAAAACAGCACAAGGCTGTGCTGTATTTCATAAAACAGCACAAGGCTGTGCTGTATTTTATAAAACAGCACAAGGCTGTGCTGTATTGCATAAAACAACACAAGGTTGTGCTGTATTGCATAAAACAGCACAAGGCTGTGCTGTATTGCATAAAACAGCACAAGGCTGTGCTGTATTTCATAAAACAGCACAAGGCTGTGCTGTATTTCATAAAACAGCACAAGGCTGTGCTGTATTTCATAAAATAGCACAAGTCTGTGCTGTATTTCATAAAACAGCACAAAACGCACGAATCATCTCAGAAAAGTGAGGTGAGAGTCCAGAGTTGTTTATCACTGAATACAGCACAATACAGCACAAAACAAGAAGTGATTCCAATCGAAATGAATACAGCACAATACAGCACAATACAACACAAAACAAGAAGTGAATACAGCACAATACAGCACAATACAGAAAAGTGCTGTATTTCATCTTCTGTGCTGTAACATCCACACATATCAATTTTGTATCTAACAATAATCCCTCTTCATCAAACAAAACAAGAGTTTTCGGTCTCATACACTGTTAGCATGCGTTCCATCGATTGAACTTAGTGTATACATTCACGAAAAATGTCACCAATGTATCTAACAATAATCAATTATGTATACACCAACTAAAGAAAGGGGAAGATAGCTTACTCAGAAGCAGTATCAAGAAACTTGTCAAGATCATCACCAGCAGAATGAGCCAATTTCGCCTCTTCCATCTTCTCAATCTCCTTAACCCACAAACCAGCATGAACCCTTTGCTTCCTAACCCTATAATCCCTCTTCACATTCTCCAAACTATACAACGACTTCCCCTCTTCTTTCAACTTCTTCAACCTCTCTTCCTCTTCACCCCTCTTACTTCTCCTCCTCCTCTGCTCCCAATTATCACTCATCTCCTCCACAAAGGCCTTCGTATCAGCATCCATATCTTGTATGGTATCAGAGCCCGTCGAAAAGTTAACATCCATCTCCCATGGTGGTCGATTTTTGGCCGATAGATCTTCAGGAAGCCATGCTGTTTCCCACGCATCGTTCCATTTGTCTCCTTCGTTGGTGGATTTGGTTGATAGATTCCTTATATGGGTTGTAATGGTGGAGACTTTGAGTGATTGGCGTGTTGTTGAAGAGGAAAAATTGTGACCTAAAGCACTGAACAAGGTCTTCATCTGTTGCATTAGTGAATTCCTCAGGATTTTGATTAAATACAAAAGGGACTAATTACTGTGTTTTAGGACCATAATGCCCCTTTAACCTTAATTTGAAGAGTGCCACATGTAATCCCCTTATTTCTTCTTAGGCAACTTAGGCAACTAATTATTTTTAGTTGAACCTCTAATATCTAACATTAATTTTCTAAAAAATCGGATACTTTGATCAAAGTGACAGCCTAGTATATGGGTGTTTGACAAGGTTGGAGATGTTGCATTTACTTTTTTTATCATTAAATTTAGTATCGTATATATTCAATAGATTATAACTAAAATTTATATTTGTGAGGTTTTTGTCAGCTATAAATATACTCATTGGTTATTGAAACATCCTTGTCTTCTCTACCTCTATATATATACATATATAAAAGAGATAGAGAGAGAGGGGTGTTTCGGTAACCTAAATAGGTCATGTGTTCAAACCTAACAATGGTGTAATTTGAAGTAATTTAAGAGTAAGTTATGTTTGTCGTGCAAAAAATAATAATAATAACCCAAATATAGGTGTATTAACAACCAAAGCCTTTTTTTTATATGAATAAATTAAAAATCAGGTCAAAACTAAGATACCAATTATCCTTAGCTCAAATAGTTAAGGTAAATCATCCAGAATATATAAATATAAAGAGCTTTTGAGTTCAAGTATCCAGTAAAAATGATCAGGGATAAAATAAAAGGTTTTCTCAATTGTGATTTGTTTATGAAGTTAGAGGTGTGATCCTGGTTGAAATTATACTTAATAAGAAAATAAAATTAAAAGTGTAATTGTTAAATTGTCATACGAGTTATCCTTAAACAATAACTAATAATTTGTTGCTTAGAATTTTTAAATCAAATTTACCTAATAGAAATTGATGTCAAGTTGCAAACTATAAAAAGGCCCAAACAGGGCTGGCTTCCAAGAAGATTATAAAGATGCAAAAATCTCTCGTTCTGGCAGTCATTTAGCTCGAATATCCCTTCTATGCATATCAATCTAGGATCTTGAAATTGGCTTTTTATTCTTTTTATTTTATTTTTATCTATCTTTTATCTACTCCCAAAAAAACCCATTTCTATAATTCTTTTTTCTTTCTTTCCCCTTAAAATTCACACATTTCTGAATCTTTTGTTGAACGCTAGTCGCAGAATTTTAAGTATTTAAATCTTGATATGAACGAGTAAATGTGAATCTTGTGGGTTAGTTCTTGTGATTTGATTTGATCTTGAAAAGGGGTTTTGCTTTTGACTTTTTGAGAGGATTTAAAGCCACCAATTAGGGTTTTTCTTTAAAGATTGACCTTTTCTTTTCACTTTCTGACCAACAAACAAGAACAATTGTGCAGCAAAAGGTAAGAATTTTATTTTTAGCGATAGTTTTTGGTGTTTCCCTTTTGGGTTTTGTTCTATATGCTTCAATGATTGAATCTGTGTGTGTTAGTTTTGGTTTTTGTATGTGTTGTGTACTGTAATTTGGTAGAGCCCTAAAGCTTCTTTTAGTTATTGTACAAAATCAAGATCCTATTATCTGTTGAAATTTGAAATTTTATATGAAAATCTGTGTGTTCTGATGTGCAATCTATTTGCTTGTGATGTTAAAGTTGATCAAACATGAATCTGTTGTGCAATCTTTGAAGTAGCTGAAAACATGTTTGATGAATATTTTGGAGGTTTATGTTTTATATTTTATTTCGCTAATTTTAACAAGTTTCTTTTGGTTTTGAATCTTGAAATTTTATAAACATTTGCACTTCAGGTTAAATTTAGGTGCTGTTTACTTTTGGCAACATGGGTTCATCTTGCACCAAGCTCGTTCCATGTCTAGGTTCACCAAACAAGTCATCGGTTCTAGAGGACCCAAACAATGGTATGCATAGTGTATTCCATAATTTACCATTCAATGTTTTTCTTTAAAGTTTTCGAGAGTTTATTTTAATAATCTGAAATCGAATGTTTGTTTTTTTGTTTTTTTCAATAGGTAATGAAGAGGAAGTAGGTAATTTACCTGCATTCAAAGAATTCACTTTTGAGCAACTTAAAAATGCAACATCTGGTTTTGCTGTTGAAAACATTGTATCTGAGCATGGTGAGAAGGCCCCAAATGTTGTGTATAAAGGGAAACTTGAGAATCAAGTGAGGATCGCTGTCAAACGCTTCAACAGTTCAGCCTGGCCTGATTCCCGACAATTTTTGGTACAAAACTCACTTTTATATTGTATTGTGTTATATTTAGTGTAATCTTTTACAGCATCTCATGAAAGACAATATCATAATTATTGAACACAATTATACAGTAAACGAACAACTGTCTAACCGTTGTAACAGCTATCTTCATAAGTTTGATCCACAAATACACTGAACAAACGACAATTTTACAGTCATCAGTTACTCCAGACGGCTATAATGTAGACAGCAATCCATATCCATACAACACTTGATGGAATTAGGGTCCTAAAACATGCTCAATAGAGGGCAAAACTAGAATTTCTATTTGAGTTATTTTCAGTTCAAAATATTTGTCAAATTAACAGCAAACTTTATTCGTATTCTTGTGTCTTCAATACTTTCATGTGAATTCTTTTTTTATTTTTTATTTGAGATTGCTTGTATCGTTTTTAATTATGCGTGAGTATATCTTTTGGAACATCAGGAAGAAGCAAAATTGGTTGGTCAACTTCGTAACGCTAGGCTGGCAATCTTCTTGGTTGCTGTTGTGAAAACGATGAACGACTACTTGTGGCTGAGTATTTGCCCAATAACACACTTGCAAAACATCTTTTTCACTGTAAGCAGTTCTTTGTTTTTTCTTACTGTCTTATCCATAATTTTTTAAAGTCACTTGTTATTGCAAAGTGTAATGTTTTTTAGACATTCACGGTAACCATGTAAATCTTTTTTGATTCAGGGGAATCACAGCCAATGAAATGGGCAATGAGGTTACGTGTGGTAATGCATTTAGCCGAAGCTCTTGAATATTGCACAAATAAAGGGCGTGCTCTTTATCATGATCTCAATGCTTATAGGATTTTGTTTGATGAGGTGAAAGTTTTAATTTTATTACAGCTTTTTCCATTTTAAATATGAATATATTGATATTCATGCATTAGATTCTTGCAGGAAGGTAATCCTAGACTTTCGTGCTTTGGCTTGATGAAGAATAGTCGGGATGGAAAAAGTTATAGCACGAATCTTGCATTCACTCCTCCCGAGTATTTGAGGACAGGTGCATTCTTGTTTAGGATAAAGTTCTTGATTATTTTCCGAGAGAAGATGCATTTTGACTTTTGTGGTCAAAAGGATCGACTTTTCTCAACTTCAGTTTTGATGTTAGTTCTTCTAAGTTCATTGTTTTTATGCTCCAACACGGATTTTGCATTAATACCTTCGAGTATTATTAGTTATATCTCGAGAAGGTGATGCATTTTCACTTGTTTCGTCAAAAGGATCTGTAGTTCTGTTATGAAAAAGATGAATTTTGACTTTTGATGTCAAATAAACTGATTTTCAAATGTAATTCTGTCGTGGTTTGTTATTATTATTATTATTTTGATCGTCCTTTTTCAATTAATTTTCATCATGCAGGAAGAGTAACACCTGAAAGTGTGATATATAGCTTTGGAACTCTTTTGCTTGACCTTCTTAGCGGGAAGCACATTCCTCCGAGCCATGTAAGAATATGTCTCCAACCGACATATTGGTACTAGTTTACGGTATTAGATGATATCAAACGATTACAATCCCATACTTGACATATTGTCATCCCTGCTCTCCTCGGTTTATGTGTGTGCATATGTGTGTTTGATCACATCTTTTGTTTATAATTTCAGGCACTTGACTTGATAAGAGATCGGAACCTTCAAATGCTTATGGATTCATGTTTGGAAGGACAATTTTCTAATGATGATGGAACCGAGTTGGTGCGTTTGGCTTCTCGTTGTTTACAATACGAGCCCCGTGAACGCCCGAATTTAAAGTCACTATTAGCAGCCTTGACTGTTCTTCAAAAAGAAACAGAGGTTAGTTGACTAAATTTTGACTCATCGCAAAAAGTGTTTGCCTTTAGTCAAATGTGTAAAATACCCCTCAATAATTTCTTTGAATTACAGGTTCCTTCACACGTCTTGATGGGGATCCCGGCCACGAATTCATTCTCACCTCGATCGCCACTTGGTGAAGCTTGCGTGAGAATGGACTTGACTGCAATACATGAGATTCTAGAAACGCTTTCCTATAAAGATGACGAAGGGCAAACAAACGAGGTTAGTTTCATGCCATGAAAGATTGAGGGTCTCACTTTTTCATTCTAGTCTCATAGGTCCCGTTTCATATAAGCCGAGCCCATGAAACAGAAAATTGGGACCAGCAATCTTTTTTTGTGCTTTTCTTTTTAGGAAATTGGATCTGAATCTTGTTTATTCATGTAATATATATTAACAGCTCTCGTTTCAAATGTGGACCGATCAAATGCAAGAGTCGTTAAATTCGAAGAAGAAGGGCGATGTAGCATTCCGGAGCAAGGATTTCGATGCTGCAATAGAGTGTTATTCTCAGGTTTCTTTTTCTTGACGTTTTCGACAATTATCATCTTTCAGGACAATGGTGATGAACTTGATTAGAATTGTTGACCCATTTACAACCCGTCAACCTGTTGGACTGGGTTAGGATTACGGTTGATGTCTTTGACCCAAATAGATACATGAGTTGTGTTTAGGTTCATTAGGAAAAGTCCAAACAAGTCGATAAACATTTGTTTATTTGTCAAAAGACTGAAATACGCTTACACTATTTTCGGATTTGTGTGGTCTTTTGCAGTTCATTGAGCATGGACCAATGGTGTCACCAACAGTTTACGCTAGACGTAGTCTATCGTGCCTCATGAATGACATGGCTCAAGAAGCATTGAACGATGCAATGCAGGCTCAAGTGGTCTCACCTGTTTGGCACGTTGCTTTATATCTACAATCGGCCTCACTTTTCGCTCTCAAAATGGAAAATCAAGCCCATGCGGCTCTCAAAGAGGCTGCAGCCCTTGAAGCCAAGAGAGCTGCAGCCACCACAAATGGTCAGTGATCAAGTGGTTCTTGTTGACTTGATATGTTTGACTTTGACTGAATGGTCAAACAGAGAGAGTGAAGATTTTGCTGTTCTTTTTTATATAGAGTAATTCATGATGCTGGAGATTGAAATTAGAAAAAAAGTCGCATTCTTTTGATGAAGAATTGGGTGTAAAGCAAGAACTCAGTTGGGTCTACTTTGTTTAAAAAAAAAAGCTTAGGAACTGATTCGGTTATTCAAAACAGAACCGAGATGATCAGTTGTACTTTTGTCAATGATTTAGTACTTTGGATGGACGTTAAAAAAAGTTGTTAAGATTAGTTAAAAGGACATTTTATCATTTTAATTATAAATATATAAAAAGTTGAAATAAAACACATAGTCTTTTAAGTGGTATGGTTTATCCTTCTAATAGTAAAACTCCGGTTAGGTCTACATCAGAAGTCCATGACTGACGAATCCCATCAGTTCTTCATGTTATTCCTAATCAGGTTCAAACGAGTAAGGTCGCTTCTGACACTACAATAAAAAAATAAAAAAAAAAAAAAAAAAAATAAAAAAATAAAAAAAATAAATAAATAAATAAAAACACAACCTTCCAGTAGCAAAATCCGGGTTGAGTATGATGTCGGGAGCCCATGGCCGATTCAACTAGATTCAAACCTTAGGTCTCCCTATTCTTTCTTCCTAATCGAGGTCAAACCACTAAGATCCTTTTAATTTTAGACTATGAAGTTCTTTAGGTTAAAAGAAAAAAAGAAAGAACCAAAAGTCTATTTTCAGACAATAAAGTTCATTGCAGATAAAAAAATGTATAAAAAAGGGCCCAACCGGGTTCGAACCGGTGACCTATTGATCTGCAGTCAATTGCTCTACCACTGAGCTATGGACCCATTGTGCTTTATTTTACCTGCTAAATATTATATTACATAGAGAAACCTTAGGTAAGGTACAACAATCCATGCGTAGGTTACAAAGTTTGAAGCACACCGCAGAACGATCCGTACACATTCTAGAGTACAAACCATCAATGCGTGAATGTTCTACAGCTCAATGTACAATCATCCATGCACAAGTTACAATCACAACACAGGAATATCACCAAATAAGTTAATATCTCCAGCCACAAAGAAATGTATAACTATAAGAAACGTGTTACAATCGAGTTTTTTTAAGGTATTGTATTAGGCTTACGAGTTAGACCCCTTTTTTTATAAATTTTTATAAAACATAGTTTATAATTTTTTTTAACAGAATAATTTAACTAGAACTCAAAACCTACAAAAAGCGATGAATGTAAGAGTATTGACATATTTGTTTTTACAGTAAATTTACATATTATATATATATAAAGATATAAACTTTACCTACAGTACCGAACCAGCACTCGCAAGCTACCTCTATTCCACCATCATCTCCCACTCATCCCTCACACGATCCCTCTCATTCCACTTGGGCAACAAACTCTGTTCTTCAACTCTCCTCTCAACCCTCCTCTACGACCTCTTCCTCAACACCTTCTCCTCCGACCCCCACCTCCTCTCCGCCACCGTCGCCGACCTCCGCGCCGCCCGCCAACGCGACCCCGCCTGCACCTCCTTCGCCCACTGCCTACTCAACTACAAAGGCTTCTTAGCCATTCAAGCCCATCGTGTGGCTCATAGACTATGGGCTTTAAACCGGAAGCCCACAGCACTCGCCCTGCACTCGCGCATAGCGGATGTATTCGCAGTAGACATCCACCCCGCCGCTAGGGTTGGAAAGGGGATTCTGTTGGATCACGCCACCGGAGTGGTGATCGGAGAGACGGCGGTGGTGGGGAACAACGTGTCGATTCTGCACCACGTGACGCTTGGGGGGACGGGGAAGGTGGGCGGCGATCGGCATCCGAAGATTGGGGATGGGGTTCTGATCGGCGCCGGAGCGACGGTGTTGGGGAACGTGAAGATCGGGGAAGGGGCGAAGATCGGGGCGGGGTCGTTGGTAATGATTGATGTGCCGCCGTGGACGACGGCGGTGGGGAATCCGGCGAGGTTGGTGGGGGGGACGGAGAAACCCAAGGTGCATGATGATGTGCCCGGGGAGACGATGGATCATACGTCGTTTATCTATGTGATTTGAGGGTGAAGACGATGATCATCAAATTATCATCATGATTTGTGGTATGTTTTACAGGTTTACATGATTTGTGTAATGTAGTTAGTTAGTACAACTGTAGGAGTATGAATTAGGGTTTCGTGTGTGTGAAAGAAAGTATGAAAGTGAGGAAGAAATTAAATGCACATTTTTACAAAAAGTTGTTCCAAATCGGTCGACAAAAGGTGAAGTTGTCGAATGATGCTAATGTCATGATTACAAAGGAAAATTGTCCGATTCCTAGACGTAAAAAACTGAGGTGATTTGGTTAATGACATGTTTTTTCATTAAATAACATCTGCATACATTAATCTTAAATCATTCTTGATTTATAAAGTTGTTTGACTCATTGAATGTTTAGATTATATTTTGCACAAGGATCCGGTGGGAACCTTCATCAGTCTTGCACAGAAAACAAGATCGAATCTGGTGTGCATTTTGTTTCTTTAGATCACTAATTTGTAGATTAAGACATTAAGTTTCTTGATATATACTGGTTGCGGTTATTTGTATATATGCATTAGCAGGAAGTGGTGGGTTATCTGATTTTCAATACGAGGTCTCAACCGAGAAACATGATCATGTTCTTCCTTATGTTAACAAGCTTCGTGCTTATTGGAATAGAGGTCAAAATGCTGTGTTCTTTGATGGGCAGGTGAAATTATTCGCTTATTTTTTCATTAATCAATAATCTTTCTTTACCATCTCCATTTGTGTATTCTGATGGATTTGTATTACACTAGAATTATAATTGTATAACAAGTTTAACAAACCAAATGATTAAGTACACAATCAATCTAGAATTTTCTTCTTTTTTACTTTATTAGTTGGGGATGTTGCAGGATCGGATAGTTAAGGTGGTCTCTTTTGTGTCATCGGTGTTGGCTGAGATTAAAGCACTCCGGCTGTCTGAGCGACTGAGAGAAAAAACTGTTGAGGAGGTATTGTTTTCACCTATGAACTTATGCTTATTATGTAGAATTAACTACACATTATGATATATTTTCTTATTTGGCAATTTTGATTGAATGCATATCCTGTATTGATATCATGTTTTGAACTATGTCCTCTTCAAATTGCCATTTCATTGGATAGGATGATGTTAATGAGTCTTTTGTTCCTTTAAAAGAATGTACATTGTGGTTCCTTCTGCAGTATTCCCCAAAAAGTGGATCCCGCTCTAATAGCTCCGAAACAAATGCTATTCTTGGGGTGTATGGTGTTTTGACATTGATATTGTCCACTGAGAATAAAAAGTGTGTAGTGTCATTGTCCGAGGTACTCTCCCTGTTTGGTATTTAGTCTATTTCATGAGTAGAAGTAGAAAGGGTGGTATTGGAAATGGGTCAAAACGGTTGGTATTTAATATGGGTCAAAACGGTTGATATTTGATATGGGTCAAAACGGGTTGTTAATAGGTTACGGGTCAAAACAGGCCAAAACAGGTCAAAATGAGTGATAATGGTTATGGGTCGTAACTGTTGATATTGAGTATAAGTCAGCTTGGGTGATATTGGTTATGGGTCAAATGGGTGATATTAGCTATGGCTCAAACTGATTGATATGTATTAGTTATGGTTCAAAGCGGTTTTATTTGGTATGGGTCAACATGTTTTTATACAGCTTATGTTTCAAATTATTAAGGAAGACCCGCAGCAACGCGCGGGCACCAATGCTAGTTATAATAATACAAACAAACGTACGAAATAAAATCTCATTTAATATATAGGGTTTAAGAAAATGAAATGAAAACAAACTTTTCATCCATCTCAAGATAGAAATGCTCCATCCAATAAAACCATTGGCTAAAAATACAAGTTTTCTTTACACAAATATAACAATACAAGTAGCATAACTAATAGAATTGTATATAAACAAACAAACAAAAGTTCTATTGATAATAGAGGAGTAACATGTATAAAGAAAACAAATAAAGCTTTTCAAGTAAAATAGGCCATATTGGTGCCAACCTAGTCGTGTTCAAGTTTGTTTGTCTGATATGACTTTCAAGGTTGTGTCGTGTTCAATTTACAAACCGTGAACATGACCAGCAAGTACAACATGTCAACCCTTAAACACGACTGCTAAGTACTAATCAAGAAAGATGGAAAACATAAACTCATCGATCAAACCATAAGACATCGTAATATTTCATCACATCACAGCAACAAATCAGGCACAATGCACTAATAACATGTAACATGTGTAGATCAAAACCCGTACACTATTACACCTTTTCTGAGTAAGTTCGTATAGGATTAGCCGCCCGGAAATCCTCTTTACTTATACCATAATAGGTCAATTTGCTGCTGGGATATGTGATGAAGTTCCAACCAAAAGCCGACCCGCCAACGATGTAGCTACCATGTGATCCTTCTTCAACTGTGGCAGGTCTCTCTTTTGAAGTTTTCCTGACAGACATCTTCTGCTTCTCTAACAGAGGCTCTGCGGGTTTGACTTCTGTTGACTTTTTCTGATCATTAACACTGTCAGCAGTTGTGTTCTTACATTTTCCCATAGTGTTTGTTTCTGTTGTCATTTCTTCATATAGCTTCATTAAAACCTTCATTTCTGAAAAATATACTTTCATGAAGGTGTGGTGTGACAAAATTAAAATTCAGGGACTTTTTTGACCCATTTACTTATAAATGGGTCAAGTAAAGTTATAGTTTTCCTAGTTTTTATCTCTCTAACGGGTCAAACAGATAGAATAAAAGAAGTTAACCAAGAAGGAAACGGTTCAGAAGGGTTAAACAGGTAGAATCTGGCCCAAACTGTATTTTTAAAGCATAAATCTTCTCAAATCATTTTACTAAAAAACTAATTTATTAATTTTGTAATCTTTCTATGATTTTAGTAAATTTCTTTTCTAGAAATCACCCCACTTTCCTGCATTAAACACTACCTAATAGTTGACATTTTTGCACAAGAGTATTTTGGGTCAACTCAACTACTCGTTTTGACCCGAACCCTACCTACCCATTTTGCAACCTGTATATGGAGCTCTCTAATAGTTGTACAGACTTACGGTCATTGATTTCACAAGCAGCTTTAGAAGTCCGAAAGTCTGGAGCCCTGAGAACCTTTAAGATAATAAATTATATCGAATTACGTTGATTGATATGGATAAACTGAACTGTATCAAATTGAACCCGAATAATTTGTATATTGACATGTTTAGTATTTAATGAGAATGAGACCGATGTATTAAAGTTGGTTGTAAAAATTATATTGTGTAGTGAGCAATTTAATATTTTGGTTCATTTTTTAAAAAAAATAAACATGCTTCACTGTACAAATAATTGAATATTATATAGATATGCCTGAATAAGCTCCAAAGGAAAATTACCCTTTAAAACCCTGAGGTATGGTATAGCTATCTATGGAAGACTAAAAACTAAATGTGTTCATAACAGCCCAAACAAAAGCAGGGTGGTTGCTTCAACCGGTTTGAGATTTATACGGTTAGGTTTTAATGGTTTCATAGCTATTGGTCCGGCCAGCGGCTTAGAACTTGGAACTAGCCATTTAACCTTTTTGTTTATCTTTTTACTTTTGGAATATGCATGTATTATATTCATAAGCTATTTGCATAATTCTAAACTTTCAATGCAAACTAACGATTTTAAAAAAATTAAAAAATAATCAGTTCAAACCGTCTGCACCGGACCCACCAACCTAGGGAGTTTGGTTTCTTGTTTACCGTCCAGAAGCATATTCATCAAAACGGGTGAACCGGAACGTAAATGCCCCTACTAAAAACACCACCATGATAATGTTTACGAGAGAATGGAAGTACCTAATGTGGCCAGATCATCAATTATCAGAATGTTTCTGAAAGAGTTGAAATCTGTCAAATGAATTTGAGTTTGAAGGGGAATTCAATACAAACACCATTGACATGTTATGTAAACACCACTGAAAGATTCGACATCTAATGGGAGTTTAAAGGAGACATCCAATAGTTAAGTGTTTGTTTAACATCAAAAGCTGAAACTTAGATGACTGTTTGCATATCTATACGCCTTTTTAACAGGAAAGCCAAAGATAATGCGGCAAATACCAGTTTAAAAGTTGAAACAACTGATCTGACAGAAAAGGACCAAGAATGCATGCACCGTACACCACTAAATGCTGTGTACCCCAGATGCGCGGAACTGGATTGAATCCGTAAACCCTCGCACCCCATCAGGATCGAACCTGGGATAAAACCCCGAGCCAAACATTCACCTAGATGCCGCAGAAGTTAAATGGGGAAGGTGGGATTTGAACCTGGGTCACTTATTACACCAAGCCAACCCTTTAACCACTTCACCACTAAAAGCTGTGTACATATTGAATTGGAACATAAAATAAAGACAAACGACAAATACCTTTGTCTATCTTTTTTATTTGTAAGCTTTTGATTGTTTAATGATTTAAATTTTAATACAAATGACAAACATTTCAATCAATTTTGTGCAAATGCAGCTTCCCGCGCTATAAACCCTAATTGAACTAGCACTATGCCACAATGGGAAATCTTAATTAATCGAAACAACGCACAGCAGCTTTAACCAAAGTGATTAAACTACTAAAACAGATCAAATACAAACAAACAAACAAACTCGACAGATATGAAATTAGGGTTCAAAAATGGAATAAAAAGTACGTATGAACATAAGCCATAGATTGTTTACCTCAAGGAATTGAGGACGAAGATCCTTAAGAACAGCTCGAATCTTGAAGTAATTTGAGTGTTGGATGTTGGCATTGCAATCAGAAGAACGCTTTTTAGGGTTTGCGTGGAGATTTTGAGCATGATCTGCGACTTCCATTGTTGATGTTAGAGATTTTGGGGATTTTTAAGTATGTGTGTGCTTTGAGTTTGATCTGCTTGATTTGGGTGCTTAGGTAAGCTAGTGAGAGGGATGGGTTAGAGGTTACTTAAGCATTATTATATATATATATATATATTTTTAAGAGATTAATTGCGTGTTTAATTAGACGATTTGTGACCATATGTATCTATTTTCTCACGTGTAGGAGACTAAACCTGCACATTTAGGCTAAAAATCATGTCAAAATAGAAAGCGCTACATGTATGTTAATGTCTTATCATGAACATGCGTTCATTTAACAGAAATCAATGCACGTATAAGTTACCCTAATATTTTTTTTTTTCACGTATAGTATAAATTTAAAGCATGAAACTTAGGCAACTCCTATCACTAACTTATAGTGTACAGCCCATATTAGACTCGTATAGAGAGAAAAAGTTAGTATTTGTGCTGTTTAGAGGTTAATTAAGCATTATTCTTATATAATTTTAAGAGATTAATTACGTGTTTAATTAGACGATTTATGACTATATGTATGTATTTTCTCACGCGTAGGAGACTAAACCCGTACGTTTAGGCTATAACTCATGTCAAATATAAAGCGCTCACAGTTAATGTGTTATAACAAGTGTGTGTTTATTTAACAAAAATCAATGAGCGTATAAGTTAACTACATTTTCTTCACTTATGGTATGAATTTAAAGCAGGCAACATATCACTAACTTAAGCCCATATTAGACTTGTAGGCAACAATGACGATGATAAGAATATATTAAAGGTATTTAGAGTCAATATGTATCAATGCGTGGTCATGCAATGTTATCAACTAACTTATAGTGTATAGCCCATATTAGACATGTATAGAGAAAGAGTTAAAGTATTTGTGTGCTTATCAATGACGATGATAAATATATTAAAGGTATTTAGAGTCGCAATATGTATCAATGCGTATGGTCATGGATGGATGCAATGTTATCAACTTAGCAAAATGTCACCCATGGAAAAGAGCCAGACTTTATGATTAGCTATGTGTTCAAATTGTGTTTGTATCAACGTGTGTGGTTATGGTTTGTGCTCGAATTGTGTTTGTTTGAATTAGACCAGCTCTTTGTGATGATCATGGGTCTAATTTGTCATCAAGTTAGCACTTTTTCACCATGCAGAAAACACTCATAACCATCCAGACTTATAAAATATGATGTCTTATCAAACAAGTTCTTAGTCTTATAAAATACGAAGGATGAAATGGTCATAAAGAAACACATTTGCAGCTAATTACATCATCATCAGAAGGCAACTTTGGCACAGAAGTAGTAACCAACATTCCATCAATATTTGCAGCCTTATCAACATCAAAAACCACTGTGCTAAGCCCCTTTCCAACAACAAACATCTTCTTACCGACCGATCGCGACTAGCCGACATGGCGGTCTTGTAAGTATAGCCGCCAGTCTCCCGAACGCTTCCCACTCTCTACTATCTTTCCGCCACATCATTACTCTCGTACCTGAACTTTGATCCAACGTAAAGTGTGTTGTTCACTACAATGCCTGGCCCCCGCCAGCCAGAGACCATGTCAGCGTCGGCATGCTGCCATGTGCCATTTAGTGGGTCATACAAGACTGCATAAACATGACGGGATACAGCAGAAAACCCGCATCGTATGAAAATTTTCCATCCAGGACTAGAGAATCTTCAATTTCGGGAACGATGTTTGGGTCCATGTGAGATGACCATGAGTTCGTGTTGGAGTCAAAAGTGTCCCATGAATGTGGATCGCTTGATTTTGATCCTAGCCCACCAATTGCATACATTTTACCATCCATTGCTTCGCAAGCAAAATAACACCTGAACAAAACAGGAAAACCAAACAATTTAAGGTCCGCATGCTAGACTGCTAGAGGGTGTTTGGATTTCTGTTGTATAGCTGATAAATTTTTAATGTTTGGACAAACATATTTTTGCTTCTGGAGTCAAATAAGATGTTTCATACTAGCTATAACGAAACCAATTGTCGAATGGTATAATCATTTCATACATACCCCAGAAACTTGCATAATATCATATTTACCCAACCTAAAAACTAATATCAAATATACACATTCAAAATACTTTCATATTTACTCATTTCGTTAATTACAATTTATAATATGACAATTAGACCTTTCTATTTTCCTTACACTCCAAACTCTCGTATCCTAATGCAAATTTTAAGGAAAGTTATAAATGTTATAATTTGAAAATGGGCATATCAGATATTAATCATATTATAACTTTTGTGTTAAGTAAATATAATATTGTTACCAAGTTTAAAGGGGAATATATGAAATTACCCCTTCTTTGAACCTAATTTGAGAGACTTGTGCTCCCACCCCACAAGACATGTATCCTAGTTTCACAAGAATGTCCTTTTTGGTCATCTTTTTATGAGTGGATCTCACTACTTCAAAGAGGGAATCATGAGGTATAAAACTAAATCACAACTTCAAACAAGTTCCAGAAAAAAAAAATTCCTGAATCCAGGCTTAAGACTTTTGTGATGTCAGTTTTACGTATATTATTTGTATTCTATACAGATTTTGACCACTCTATAGTTTATATAATAGGCATTATTAACACTAAAGAATTGGCAAATATTACCTTGCAGTTGACAAGGGAGAAGCTTCACTCCATGCATTCCTACTAGCATCATAACAATAAACTTCATCAGTAGCATCTTCAACCCAACCGCATCCACCCAAAAGGTATATCTTCTTCCCCAACACTTCAAAGCCTACACCTTTTCTCTTCAAACAACGAGGTGAAAGATCCGGGATACGTTTCCAACCCTTTTGGGGCAAATTTGGGTCTAATACATAACAACATAGTTGTTCTGATTTGTCTTTACATAAAGCATAAATCCAAGTTTCAGCTAAGTTATGCTTTTGACGGTAGGAATACCACTCTTCACTGCAAACCAAATCCCGCCACTTTCTTGATACACATTTGAGAGTGAATGGTATTTACGAGGAATCCTTGCTAAGCAGGTCAGAGCAATATCATCTGGGAGACCACTGATCAATGAGGATTGTGTAAAGACAGTTTGACTTGAACCCTCTGCGTCACTTTCTATATGGTCCATATTAAATGTTGCAAGTTCAACCCCTATAAAAATTAAAGAACAGGTGTTGCAAAATACTATTAGATGCTAGCTTACACATAAAAGTCCTTACAATACAGGTTAAGACTATAACCAGTAGCCTAAAAGTGGCATTCGTAATAGAAAAGGAACAAGTCACCACGAATAGAGCCACATATACAGCACAACTAATAGCACAGGTTCAAGTCAGTTACGGGTTCATCAACTTACGAATATTCTTTCTGCGAGGATTGATTATGGCATACAAATAGCATCAATCAGGTCTCATCAATGATAAACTATATGAACCATTGAATATGAAGTGCTAAACTAACATATCGGAAGCATAAATGTAAATCAAGTCAATCTAAATGCTAACTAAATTCACAAAGACAGTAACAGGTTTATTTACAATCCAATAAACACAAAAAAATGTGTTTACTTAAATAAATTCGTTCATAGTACATCTAAATCGCATCAATTTTTGGTCAAGAAAACAAACGTTTTTCCAACAACAAAATCGCTCATCATCAGACAGCAAAGATTTAGAGATCAAATCAAGTATCATACCTACACAATCTGCAAGTTTTGAACAAAATTCAATGATTTCCTAACGTTATGCACGCTAAACAGTCCCAATTGCTGAAATTTCAGCGATTAGGGCATAAAATCTACACCGTATGAATCATGAACACCGTATAAGCACAAATTTGTGCTCCAAATTAAGATCATCAAAATGCAACAAAAGTTTGGATCAAATTAGGTCATATTTTCACCTAAACACCGATTACACAAACGAATAAGGGATCGAAACACCATATGCACAAATTATACAAACAATGGGGTAACAATTGTGAGCAAAACCTTACAAAAAGATGCGCATTGACTTTGAACAAATTAATTCAGATCGATTCTTTCAAAATCGAGATCATTGGAGCCCCGATCGCTTTTCCGATCACGTAAAGATGAAAATGAATTGATGAGTGTGATCGAAGAATGAAGATGGTTATCTGAGGGTCGTTTTGTAAGTTATGCTAATCTTGTGGGGGTGAGATGCTTGTCATATTGTAGAATACTAAATAGACCCTAATCTATAAAGTAAGGACAGATTACCCCTAACTTTTAGTTTGGTGTATGATAGTAGTGAGAAAGTGGAGGTTGGCTCGTTAAAAGTTCGGATCCAACCGGGTAAAAATAAGTTGACTTCTGAGCTTGAGCTCATATTAGGGCTTCTTTAGTAAACACCTAAGGTGATTTCCATTAAAAATAAGCTTTATATTTTGCCTTTTACTTCGATGTAAACAAAAAAGAGAGAAAAAGAAAAAGGGGAAAAACTTTCAGATTTATAATAAAAACGAGATTGTTATTTATAAAAATGTCATTTATATATAATATTTTTAAATATATGTTATTTATAAAGATAATAATTATATATACATATAAAATTAATATAGACATATACAAATGACATAATTAAATGATTGATGATTAATAAATACTAGATGAGCAAAGCTTAACATTTTAGAAAATAATCAATCTCAAAATCTCTTAACTTAAATTATTCGAACTCTAAGCTAGACAAGCTTAGGCTCGACATTGCTCGTTTACACATTTAGTTGTCACGTTATCATCATTACCATCACCGTCACCACTTCTTCACAGTCGCCAACAGAGCATCACCTCAACCGCTGATAAATGTTGTTGCACTAGTAACCATAAGACCATACGCAACGGTCATGTCAAATGTCGCACCCCTCGCATAAATGGCAGATATGCTCACATCAACCACACCCACAACTCGTTTTGCACCTCTCCTCGTATTTATACAACATTTGTGTTGTGAAGATCCACCATACTTCTCCCTGGCGCGGCACAACTACCGAGGTAGGGGTGTAGTCGTAAGTCGTCACGACTACTCACGCGTGCCAACTTACCACTCCCGTTCTATGCGAGGTGAAAATTGTAAAGTATCTAAAAAACTTACAAGGTGGATGAACCTATTTCAATATTTTTTTTTTTGAATAAAAGAATATGTCAGAACTTTATTTTGTTTTTATTAGAACATATAAAATGTTGTTGCTCTAAAGGCCTCACCCAAAGGTGAGTCGAAGAAAAACAATGCAAAGATTGATCCATATGGTTCAAATACATCTAATTGGCGATGTACCCTTGTTTCTCTTCTTCTTGTGCGTACGAGCTACAAGAAATTCATTAGAGGTCCTGGAGCTTAAGCTTCGAGTGCCTTTTGATGCTCAAGTCAATAGGCGAATAAAATGTATCAAA
>JABSNV010000041.1:0-128420 GCA_024085815.1 Flaveria linearis | reverse complement strand
CACCATTATAGCCTCGTAACTGAATGTACTAAAACATATATTCAAGTCTTGTAAGACTTAAAAGAAAAAAAAACACCTAGTTTTAAACCTGATAAGAAGTAGTTTATAATGTTCTAAAATGAGTACTGCTTTTCGCAAAAGTAGTTTATAAGGTTCTAAAATGATTACTGCTAATAGAAAGAAATCATATATTCTTATGTGACGGAAATGTGGTTGGATGTTTTCGTATTATGAACAACTAATGTGGTGGGTGGGGCTTGTTAGAGTTGATGCATCCCCTCCTCCTTTAACGGCTAGGGTTCATATTTCATGTTTTCGTATTATGAACAAAAAATGTACAATTTGAGCAAGAAGTGGAGAAGAAACAATCCTTCAGTGAATCTATTTATAAATCATCTATAAAGCAACTGCAAAAACATAAAAAAATAACAATCAATTCCTTTATCAAAAGGATAAAAATGTTACTATAAAAAACAGAACAAATCAACAAAATACATTTGAACATACGAAATTAGGCAACAAAGTAAACACATTTCAAGCCAAAAATTTTTACCAACGCCTCTAAACAATGAGTTGTAATGAAAAATAACAAACTACTCCTAAATATGATACAACAAAACTCTAATAAAATCCTCAACTCCAAGTACTTTATATTATGTTAGTTAAGTTGTAGCACATGAAATATGATGGTTTAGTTTCACAGTTTAATGACAACTCAATATGTGTACAACTCTAAAGAAGAACTTGCAAGCTTCATCGTCAACCATTCGGACATCTTTTGTTGTTATCAAAAAATAGAAATTTGAAAGGTTGAACTTCAATCCAACTTAGAGCAAAGAAATCACAAATGTTTATTAGAAACCCAACAGAGAAGACATAGATAACGTAATCTTCTTCCAACAGAAAAAGGTAAAAAACAATTACCATACCCCATAGTTCTTCCATTAGTACCTCCTTCGAGCACCACCTCCAAATCCACCACAATCACCACCACCATAACCTCCTGGAATTGAGCTAGAAATTTAAGGTGTACGCAAAAACAGAGAAATACGATAGTTATCCTTAATTTGATATTGTTTTGTGATTTCAACGTTTGATTAACCCTAAATTAACACCTGAAGAAATCATTTTGCGATTTGAGACTTACCTTCTGAAAACACAACCTTCATCCTCTTTGTCGCATCGATTCCCGATCCTTCTTCGCATAGAGTCGTCTTCATCTTCTTCGTGTTCATCGCTGCATCTTCCTCAGCATCATGTCCTCACTCTCTCTCTCTCTGTTACTTTTTTTTTGACATAAAGCTGATGACACACAGTAAACGTGGCAGGAAATTCGACAAATTGTAAATCATGCAATAAATCTTGTTTAGTCACCGACCTACGTTTTTAATATGTATTATAATGTCCTAACATGAAAACTCATACCTTGGTTGATTATGTTTCGTAAGGGACGATTTACGGATCATTTGGGTATCCGTTTTATCACCAAATCTTTGAAGCTCAAGGGTGTTTAAATGCCTTTCAAGTTCTATTAGCTGGGTTGTCAAGTTCTGGTATTCAAAACTGTTATTATGGTACGTGTACGTCTCATTCGAATTGAACCAAATAATCAGTAAAAATATCTGAATACCTGATTTAGCTCTAATATATGTCTACGCTAGAGTATAGATGAAGTCAGCTAAGAAAACAAATGATACAAGAGGTATGGATTTATAAAACCAATAAAAAATCGACAACCCAATTCATTTTGTAATATCTTTACATTATCCTATCCTATAACAAACAATTGAAAACGACCCAAAACAAGATTTTCTAGATTTTGTGATATCACTTCATTTTCTTCAGAACGACGTTTTACCAAATCTAACATAATTGTTTTTTTTAGCGATCAATGAATATTTTTAAGTCCGATCACCTTTGTAAACTTAAGTCACCCACACCCGCGAACACAAATAATACTAGTGAACTGGTCCATCCACCATTTTAAGGAAAACCTACCAACCATAGATGATAGATCCACTGTGATAAAATCACCGACCCACTTGAAGCATATTTTATCAAATGATACGCGAACCCATTACTATCACTTTGGAAAGCCATAGCCCATAAGTGCTCCTCTCAATCAAATAATATACGGCTCATTAGCACCATAATTGCTTTTAATCAAGGCTTTCACGACTGGATCGGACCGGCTGGTCCGACCGGTCCAATCGGGGATCGGTCCGGTGGCCAGTCCTGTCAGGCATGAATCGTTTTTTAGTGGTCGAACTGGCTGGTTCTTCCAGAACGGTGGTCGGACCGCGAAACCGAACCGGTTCAGACCGGTTTTTGATTTTTTTTTTTGATTTTTTTAAGTAAAAACGGGGTGTTGAACTATAATTAGTGTGTTAGATATACAAATATGCTTAAGTTTTTTATATAACTATAAAATACATATATAAATATATAAATTACTTATATTTGATTATATATATATAACTATATATATAATATACTATATATAATTATGACGTCATCCGTTCTTAAATCCGGTTCTTAAATCCGGTCCGAACCATCAAACCAGTAAGACGTCCGGTTCAACATCTAATCCGGTTTTAAAAACACTGAGAAACCAACCTTCTTGAACACCACAAAAATCCACCTCGAACCCTGCAACCCCACCTTCGTCCCATCAAAGCTCGAATCTTTACACAGAAACACACAAACAACAGTTCAATTCAACCATAAAATCAAACACCCATAAAAATCTTTCAATCATCTTCTTCATCTGGTCACCAAAATGACAGAAGATGAATCCAATTGGTGGGAACAACAGCTCCCAAAGCCAGAAGAACTCATCCCCTTATCTCAAACCCTAATCACCCCTGATCTCGCAATCGCTTTCGACATCTGGAACCCAAATAACCCCTACAATCACCACCACCACCATCAACAACCGCCGGCGGTTTCAACTCCGTCGTCTCAGCCCAACTCAGGCGAGCTCGATTCATCGGAGCTCGGTGGCGATGAACCGGCTCGAACCCTCAAGCGCCCACGGTTAGTCTGGACTCCACAACTCCACAAACGGTTCGTTGACGCTGTGGCTCAATTGGGGATCAAAAACGCAGTACCCAAAACCATAATGCAACTCATGAACATCGACGGGTTGACTAGGGAAAACGTAGCGAGTCATCTGCAGAAGTACAGGCTTTACTTGAAGCGTATGCAGGGTTGTCGTCCGGCAACGGTGGCGGTGGGTTTGGGTCCGCCGGAGATCCGGTGACTGATCGGTTGTTCGCGAGTTCGCCGGTGCCACCGCATTTTCTCCATCAATTTAATCCCAATTCCGATAATTTCTTGCCGTTTGTGCCGGTGGGTGTACTTCAACCGCCGCATCACCACCAGCAGACGGCGGCCGTCGCCGGCCATCATCTCCACCGGACCCTTTTGAGCAGACAACCCAATCAGCCTGTTGTTCGTAATTCGTATGTGGATGATGTGCAATCTGCAACTGAGAGAAAAGCTTTGAGTTTGTTCCCAATTGGGGATGATTCATGATTGAATTTGGGTAATGTGTTCATCTTTGTTATAATGTCATCTATACATTGTCTGTGAAATTGGGCATAGTTGTTTGAAATTAATCGTGAAAGTTTCTTCGTTTTACTTGTGATTTAGGTTGATTTTCGCGTGGTTATTAGCGCGATTTCATCATCAGATGTTTGATTTGATCATGGGAGTATTGCTGATATGAAGATTTGACTTGTTGGATGGAGATGACATTGTTGATGATCAAGAAGTGAAATGCTGATACAAATCATGTTTTTTTGAAGAATTGAGGGGACTAGAGGTGATGCCATTGGGCATATGTGAAGTCAAAACTACAAATGTATAGACATTTGCTTGTCTTGTTGCTTAATATAGATTAATATAGATGTGAAAAGATAATGTTAGTAGATTATTAGAATTTGGAACTGATCTTTGACTTTATAATTTACATAATTTACTACTATTATTTCATGAAATACTCTTGTGACCTCTTACATTTATTTTAGATCGTTATGTGCATAAAAGTAGGGATGTTCAAATCGGGTCCGAGTTAACCGAATCGAATAGTTTGAAGTTTGATGTTGTGAAGTGAGGTGAATAAACATATTTGAATTTAAAATTCAAATAACGGGGCCAGTTAGAGCAGTGTAGAGAGGATGTAGATGATGACGCCGGTTATAGGATGGGAGGCCCTCATTGTTGAGAGGTCTGAGGAGAAGATTAGACATGATTTGCTAGAATTGCATCAAAGGGTCTGGGACTTCAGATAGAAGTACGTGGAGATGTATGATCTAAGGACGTATAAGGGAGGACGTCAATGTATTTTATTTGTCTTTTGTGCATTAGTGGCTTAGGGTTTTACCATCTATTAGGTAGACATTGCATGTTACTATTTGATTGTTGAGTGCCACCGTTTGCTTCTTCTTATCATTATTATTGCTAATTGTGTGGTTCTTGCGGTCTACTATATGTGATTTGTTAGCTACCATTGTTTATTGTTGCTCTTTAAATGTTCAGAGTCTTGTGGTGCATATGGATTGCTCAATGTCTACTATTGATTGCTTCTTGTCATTGTGTGCCTCTTATTGATCAATTGTATATAGTTGCTCAAAGTAAGCTTCTTGTGGTATGTTATATGCCGATTGATGGTTGGGTTCTTTTCTTGTTGGGTGTTTTAGCTTATTGTTTGTTTTGAGTCGTGGGTCTTTCTGAAAGCAGTATTTTTATTCTTTGGGATAGAGGTAAGGTTTGTCTCATCCTTTTTAGACCCAATGATCAAGTATAAATCAAGATTCTTCATTTGTTCTTATCAGCATTTGAACGATCTTGAATACTTGCTTAGATATAGAGTGAACAAAGGATCTTGAGTAGGAAACTTTTCCAGATATCAAAAGATCAAAAACTTGAGCTTAACGTCAATCTATTTCTCTTGTTGAAGAACATGAAATCATGACAAATGACAAGTTATTGTATAATCAAAAAGAGATTTACACTAGATGTCAAAAAAGTGAATACATTGTTATACATAAGCTCTTCCTATATTACATGGTTATAACTTAAAAAGAACTCCACTCCCATGGTAATCTAACAGTTGGAAAACAACGAACTCATTCCACCAGATATACAATGAACAAAAAAATTGACGGGTTCTACGTCTGCATAAATATTAAACGATTGCCCAGAACTTCTTTTGGCAAATTAAAACCGGTTCTGAAACCCCTTGTTGATTCTCAAGAACATGTGAAGAAACCTCCCAAAGAAACTTGGGTCCAAGATCTCTTATTCTTGATAGAATGGATTCCTCATCTCTAATGATGACAAAACCCTGAGTAAACAAAGTTCCAATGTGTTAGATCGTTTAATTTGCAAGAATAAGGGCGTACCCGGTGCATGAAGCTCCCGCTTTGCGCAGGGTCCGGGGAGGGGCCGGATCGCGAAGCGATCAGATGTACGCAACCTTTCCTTGCACATTTTTGTGTAAGAGGCTGTTTCTACGGCTAGAACCCATGACCTCAAGGTCACAAAGCAGCAACCTTACCAGTTGCTCCAAGGTACGCAACCTTTAATTTGCAAGAATGATAAGGGTAAATAGGTAACTTTAACAGGAAAAACTTTCGAAACATATAACTGTAACCAGAATAAAAGGTTACCTGAGGTCTTATAAGACGGTCCATCTCTTGCATGATGTCTTCCAATAAGCAACCATCACCTTGGTTTCTATAGTGAGTGAATAGATAACTTGCGTGCAACAAATCATATGTGCGTGGATATGATGAAAACGGTTCACACCTACACATGAAGTATAGAACATATTATCATTATAAACAATCACGATGGTAAATCAGATTTAATTCTTTTGAAGACTCACCAGTCATGGAAAGTGCCCACGAGGCCCCGGGAATAAATAGCAGTTAAGGTATCATTCATTGTAGCAGGGACTACATTCATCACCCAAACAGGCCAAGTATCAAAGGCAACTGCAAATCCACCATAAAAGGCATTCATGTCCATAACATTTCGAATTGAAGCCTCGTCAGTGTTCAATAACCTCCAGTAATGACGAACTTGATCTTGCCAGTAAAGTGTATCCGAGAGAAACATTTCTTGAGTGACACCTGCAGCCAGCATAATATTATTCATCAATCACGGGTGTATGGATGTGTGTTTTCAAAACAGATTATTTGACTTCTAAAGAATAAGCTAGTCATAAACCTATATCATTGAGACTTTCTAGGTAAACTGAATGACGTTGCGGTATAGGAGGTAGTTTCTGAGACTCAGAACCCGTGGTAACAGGTGTAACACAGTTCCTCAATGGTGTTTTCCATGAGGGTTTATGCTCATCCACAGAATCACAAATCTTCACAAGCATTTTCTCTGCGTTGTTTTCAAGACAAGACTGACTCGCGTCCTTTATCCATATAGCTGTTTGAACTTTCTTAGCAATAAGCTTCCAGCACATTCCAGAAGTTATATTAACCAGCTTCTCCCATATCAATGCAAATCTTTGTCCTTTCGGTAAGCTGGAGGAGCTGAATATACAAAATAACCATTTGGTCGAAGGAGTCGGTTTATTTCTTTTAAAAGAATGCCATCTGCACAGAACATTTGACAAACAAATTTGAGGATTTTATATTTGCTAAATATATTGATTAAAATTAAATTATAATGCATATATTACCATTTTCGTGCCAATCCACGCGGCATCTTGAACAGTGAACCATTTCAAATGAGTTACTGGGGTATGGTAGCTGTTTTGTAGCTAAAGCGGATATCATAGAGCCGATCCCACGCTCTAAAGCAAATTGAATTTGGTTCTCATGACCATCTTTTGGAGCAAATGACATGGTTCGTATATTTAATGGAAGAAGATAAGCCGAGAAACTGGCGACCCCACAACCAACATCTAGAACTTGATAGACCCCAGATGAACGGAGATCACCTGTCTCATTTGTAGTCATATTCCCTAATCTGCATTAATTAAAAACAGATTAGCTCAATTGAGAAAGGGGTCGGTTTGGGTTGTTACTAAATGAGCGAATATAGCACTAGCATAAAGGCCCTCAAAACCAAGACCCAATTAACCTCATTAAAAAATGGGTCAGTTAGGGTTGTTACTAAATCAAACGTCGTCAACAAGTTTAAAATTAGAACTCTCTTTAAAATATATAAAAATTCATAACTTCAACCCGTACAACCCATTTTACAGTTTGTTTACGACCGGTTTAACCCATTTGCAACTTGATTACAACCCGTTTTGACTTGCCAAACCCTTTAATCCGTTTAGATAAATGGGTTACACGGGTGTGTGTTGGGTGCATGGTCAACCAAACCTAGCCTGTTTCGACTCAATTTAATCAGATCTGAGAAGCATGTAACAAGTGGTCTTAAAAATATCATTGAGGTAAATAATCATTACAAGACTGATTTTTTAAGCAGCAGTAATCTCTTTGAAACACACAACCAAACGCCTCCTTATATTAACATGTGCAGATCAACTTTCAAGATAGATCAGTACTCGATGCATCTTAAATAAAAACCATAGAAGGTACCTTTCAATATATTCAGTAGCTCCATGTTTAAAATGAGTACCACCCCCCGGAAACCACCATAGCTGACCTTTCTCATGCACCCAATTCTGCCCTCCTTTCACCTCAGAAAGACGCGTATGATTCACATTACTCCTCCACACATAATCTCTACTAGTCGGCCACCGCACTGGCAGTTTGTAATCATTCGGTGGTGGTATCAAGCAAAACAAACGCCTTTCTAAAGGCGGACAATGCCTCTCTAAATCTTCTCTCTTAGAAAGATCCAAATTTGGGAGTAACTCATTGATGTATGAATGGTCATGACAAGGTATATACTCATTGTATTCTATAGGACATATGTCCATTCCAGTTTCAGGAATCATCACCGGCGACTGTCGATAAGTAAGACTAACTCTATTACTAAATGCAGGATCACCTGCAATCACACAAGATTAATCACATGATATAAATTTCAAATCTTTTAAACACAGAACAATTGGATTCACAATATCGTGTTCAAAACTTCATCACTAACTATCTAGGGCTCAATTTTGCCAGACAATCAGATCTACACAGTACAGTGAACTTACAAAACAAACAGCACAATTATGTTCAAGAAACATCATAGTTTAAACTAAATCATCATAAAAACCTATAATTATCAAAACCCACAGGTAATTAGTGAAGAACAAGTGAAAAAAGCAAAACGGTACCTGTAGATTTCGACGATGAAGAATTGAAGGCAGAGTTGTATACATAAAGCGACGATTTTCGGCCAAAAAACGTTCCTGTGTAGAATGAAGCGATCATGAGAAGAAGAACCAAGAGTATGGTTTGCCCCGACTTCAAATCGAAGGCTGATTTCGACAATGAACAGCCACTCATTATCAATCGGAATGCAGTAATGATTTAGGGGTGTGTTGGTGTGTAATCGATGAATCAAATGCAAAGGATTTGATGTGATGATGAAAGAGGGTTGATTGAAGTGTGAAGTGGGATCTGGTCACTCTTCGGGATCGGAATTAATGTCGGAATCCGATGAGGTGTCGGCGGAATTACTTGAACTCTTGAAGAGTTATAGTTCAGATCTGGTAAAAACTATAAAGATTAAAGATATCGGTGTGGTTAAGAGAAATAAATGATTGAAAAAGAATAATACATTTTTGAAAATACCGAACATACTAAAATAAAATGAAATTTTGATTTGTTTGTGAAAAGTAAATGTATTTTTATTATTTGGTTTTAAGGAAAATCCAATATTAAATGGTTTATTTTAAAATAGTAATGTGTATATGTTTTCATTTTTTACTTTAATAATAAAAATGTTATTTAGGTTAATTAGTTTTTATAACGCAGATAACTTTGATGATTGTATTTTTAAAAGGTATATTATAAAATCAAGAATTTTATTCTATTTAATTTGAGCATACTTTTTCTATACAATTTTTATAAAAATATTGTATAACATGGGCTATGTCACGTTACTTACATGGGTTTGTATAATTACGAACAAATGTTAGCGTGATTATTGTATTTCATGTGCAATTGTGGCATGAACAAATTTGCCACGCACCCCGATTGCACGTGTCGCGTTTTATTGACTCAATACACATTGTAGGAATATACGTGTGTGAATGTGTGTGTATATAAAACACACTATATTTATATTTTCTAATGTTAACACGCCTTGATGGTTCAAGAAGGCAAAGCCCATTTAATGAGGGTTGGGAGCAACGCTCTCAGGGTAGAAATTTTTTTGGCATGTTTATCATATATTTTAAGAGTAAATTACTGTTTGCATCCCTGAGGTTTGGTGATTTTAATCATGTATCCCTACAGTTTAAAAATTCTTATATGCACCCTAACGTTTTATTTTTGTTTCCATTTGCATCCAAATGACTAACGACGTTAAATAATTCAGTTAACTTTTTTATAAAATGACAAAATTACCCTCGAATTGAACAAGCCCTGGAAATCCCCAAATCATCATCTTCTTCAACCCCTCTTCACCTCATTTCAATCATCTTCCTCAGCTTCGACTCCACTGAAATCGATAAGACGAAACCCTGGCCCATGAGAACCACCTGCTTTCTCAAACCTCACAAGCTTCGACTCCACTGAAATCGATAAGGTCTTGCTGATAATCAAACCTCGCCGAAACCCTAATATGAGCAGAAGCCCTCAATGGCCTATGAGAACCACCTGCTTTCTCACTAGCAACAGTTTGCTCTCTCCTAAAACCAGCCTTATAATCAGTATACCCATGGATACCTTTATACAACTTCTCATCACTAGCACCATAACCCTTCCCTTTCAAAGCCTCATCTGCTTGCTTAAGATCTCTCTCCCTAATTGCCTTTGCATCCCTTGAAAAATCAGTCTCTGTCTCTAGGGTTGCAGTTGCTCTACTGTCGTTCTGAACCTGAATCTCTTTCAAAGAATCAAATTGGAATATTGTAGCTTTCGTATCTGCATCCGAATGTTGTTCCGATGTGGATCGCTTTGATGATCCAGTGGCAAAGTGTAACTTATTATTCGGAGCAATAGGCTTCTTCTTGTTGATTACAACGGAAGGCTCCTCTTGTTCTTCGGTTTTCTCGTCATTGTTTTCGTGTGAGCTCTTTTCCTTATGTTTTTGTTCTTCGAGGGTTTTCTGAAAAAGTTGCAGACTGCATCAAACGGAGGATAAACGGTCAGAATTCATGATGTAATAAGCGATTGGTTTCATGTTCTGAATTAGATAAACGACATACATACCTTGTTTGGATTTCTGTGGTTGTTCTTCTGGTTTTTCGGCCATTATGGTTGATTAGAAGAGAGTTAGGTTTTGGATCTCTATGTGATTGAACACGTGTGGCCGGAGAAGAAGGTTATCGTCTTATCGATTTCAGTGGAGTCGAAGCTAGTGATGGTGATTGAAATGAGGTGAAGAGGGGTTGAAGAAGATAATGATTTGGGGATTTCTAGTGCTTTTTCAAGTCGATGGTAATTTTATCATTTTATAAAAAGTTAACTGAATTATTAACGTTATTAGTCATTTGGATGCAAATGGGAATAAAATAAAACATTAGGGGGTATATGGGGATTTTTAAACTGTAGGGATGCAAATGGTTAAAATCATCAAACCTCAGGGATGCAAACGGTAATTTACTCATATTTTAAATTGATTTGAATCTCAAAATTGTGAAATAGTTGTTTATAAATGATCTGCAGTGGTAAATGAGGTTGATATTCGCAACAAATTTGTTTATCGGTTGCAAAGGTTGGTCGTTACCAAGCAAAACATAAGTAGTAAATAAAGATCTGATACTAATCTTGTGCTTTGATGAAAAGTTATTACTTCGGTGATAACTAGGTTACTATTGATGTTTATACATAAGTAAATGCCATATAACAGTTATAATTGACAATTGTTAATGGTCAATTGAACAACTATAATGGTTCATTGCACCGATTTAACCCAATATAAAAAATCATTTGTTCTGATTTGACGCTATCTTTTTTCACATGATCTTTTTTATATGATTTTTTACATGAATTTCATAAATGTGCATACTCGTTGTTGAAACTATTCGTCTTATTTGATTAAGATTTTAAAGCATCATTAAAATTACTTTAATCTATAACACAAATTCAGAAAGCTTTTTTGCATATAGTATAAAGGCACTTTTTTCAGCGTGCATCAGATCCGGGCATTGGAAAGAAAGTGTAGTAACACCAACACTATTAAGTATTCACCATCCTAATCGCTTGAGGTGATTAAGCTTTGGTCATCACTTTGCACCTTAATATTATAGGATACTCTGTGTTTCTTTCTACCATATGTTCTTTTGTTTTCTCTCCGAACTCCTACAATTGTGTTTACTTAAACATTAGACACCATAGTTTGAATATTTCGATAATATTTAAATTATAACTTTTGCTGACTTTCTAGTCCTTAATATAAAGTGTTGTTATCTAGTCTTAGAGCCTTCATAATCCATCATTCATACTTATTCTTATAATTATATTAAATATCACTACTTTTCTTTCTTTTTTTAATTAAATAATATTTTTTATATGTATTTATATTACATTTTATTTTTCATCCATTCACAACCACTTTCAAAAATATTAAAAAATTTATGGGGTTATGAGAAAGCACAATACAATCCCTATAAATTTCCGACCTCATTCACTCACAATCATCACCTATAATATATGACACTCAATCATATAAAAATGATAAACGGGCTGTGAATGCCCTTATAGTTATCTCTAGGTAGGATGTGAAACACATGTTATGCAATCAAGACGAAATTCATCCCTATTATTTGAACCAAATAGTGATATCAATCATATCTATGGGCGTTCGATGATTTAAACTGAGTCATTCAATGATATTTGTTTGCTCATTTTGACTATTGATCGAGAAATACTACTGAACAAATGTGAGATTGATAACAATCATGTTAAATGACACCTTATATAGAGTAATGATTTGAATTGTAAAAGGAATTATTCTATTCATTGATAGTGGTTACAATATATACGAGATGCATCTGTTGAATAGGAGATAAAGGAGGGCAGGTACAACAACCCTTTGACTGTACAATTGGGTTTAGGAATATTCTAGATAATCTTATGAATAAGTGAAAGTAAATAACATAATATTAATTTATGAGGTGTCCGTAATACGCCCCCGCAAGATGGAGGCTCCATAATCTTGGACCGTATGAATCCAAGGATCGCAATTCAGGAATTATCAGTATTAAAATAAATCAATTTAATGATCGCGGAATTATCACTAATTGACGTTTAATTGTTTGTAATGATCAATGATGAACACAACCACAGAAACACAATAAAGACGAAATCAATAATAATTCAAATGTATTTCATTAACTATACTGTAATGATACAAAAGAATAATGAATGACTATGAACAATCGAATTCTGTGTATCGAATGATGTTTGATGTTGATGTGACGGCGATTAGGGTTGCACAATGAACTCTTGACAGCCGTATATTGATTGATTGTGTTCCTTAATATTGACCTTTTTCTGAGCATGTTTGCTTGTTTCTCTTGTTACCTTGTCCGCAGTATCAGATTCTTTCTTCCGTTGCTTGTCTGCGGATTCAGTAGTTTTTGCCTTCCGCAGATGATCTACGGACTTAGTTTTGCTTTCCGCAGATGTTCTACGGATTCCTCATTCTTTTTCCGCAGGTGTTCTACGGAGTCTTCAGTTGGTGCTTTCTGAGGAATCTGTTTGATTGTTTCTTACCTTTATCAGAAGATGACAAAGGTGCTTTTGTGCTTGATCCGCAGCTATCAATCTTGTGAAGATTCAGTTCTTGTAATCCTTCATTAAGTTCAGCAATCCTCTTGCAAATAGTCTTCAGCATGTTCCGTTGCTTTGGCGGATATTGCAGTTTTGATTCTTCAAGGACTCGCGGAAGACCAGTTTCAACTTGAACATTCTTACCAATGTTCAGTTGATCAGTATCATGTTCATCAGAATCATCCAGGTCATCATAATTATCAAAATCTGATGTATTATGTTTAAGTGATTCTGATTCAGTAGATTCAGTTTCACTCATCTCAGTTTATTGTTGTTTATTTGACTATCTTTGATGTCAATTTTGGTGCTTTGCACAAAATGATTTGACAAATTGTTAGTCATTGTTTCAGGTAAAGGTGTATAGTTATCATTAATAGTTGGTGCAACAGCATTATAACCCAACCCGTACCTGTTCTTTGATTCAATATGAGAATTTAGCAACTTCTCATATGCTGAGATGATAGTTGAAACTTCTGAAGTTTCACTTCAGTGGATGCATGATCAGCCATGGATTTTGTTAAGGAAGTGGTCAGATGCTCAACTTGGGCTTTTAGGCTGTAGTTTTCAGAAAATATTTTTCTAAATCTTTTTGTAAAGAGTTTATTTTGATTTGATATAGTTTTTGTTCTCTTAAGTGTGATTCATTTAAAACCATAGTTTCTTTTACTTTATCAGCCAATTGTTGAGCATGGACTCTATATCTCTCAACTTCCTCAACACATGTTGATGAACATAACCTGTCTTTTACCTCTCTGGCCATAGGAGAAACTTTGTTTTCCATATGTGCCATCAGTGCTTGATTCTCCTCGATCACTTCCTTCTCATACAGGCTCCAGTCACATGTTCCATCCTGAAGTATGATCAGACCTGTCTCCTTAGAGTTGCTTGGACCTGCTGATGTATTTGTGGCTGGTGGGGATGTGAGCTGAGGTTGTCTATGCAGAGATCTTTGAGAGGTTGGCTGCTGATTCTGATAGTGTTGTTGCTGCTGTTGCTGATGCTGTGGAGTTGATTGTTGATTGCATTCTCTAGAAAAATGACCATAGAGATTGCACTTGTAACATCTGACTTTAGACTTATCAACTCCAATCTTCGATGTTTTGCTTGCTGCTGCCAGATTTTTATTTCGCGAAGATATTGCTTGGCTCTGTAAGCAATCATCGCCATCTGCCATTGTAGATCCATCTCTTCTACAACATCAGGAGGGAGTTCCTCCAAATCTTGCTGGCAGATGTTTGCTGCTGTAAGGGAACTTCCAAGATAAGCTTGAAAGCTAGAACTAAAAGCTGCAAAGGCTGCTTTTTGTTCTTCAGAATCCAATATCACAGTTATTGGTTCTGAGTTTGTTGTTGCTGATGGCTCTCTTTTCTCTGTAGATTTAGCCTTTTCCTTTTGATTTTTACTTTGAGATGACTTCTTAGTGGGTTTGGATGCATAAAAGCTTACTTCCTCTTCATCATCACTCAAAGCACAAGAGTTATCACCTTCATTATTAGAAATAAATGCACTTCCAGCATTCTTTGTTTCCTTGAAGTGATAAGGTGAGACATGAGTTCTCACACTCTTGTTTCTTGTTTGTTCATCCAGTTCAAGTGCTTCAACCTTGGCAACCAAAGTATCTAGACCAGTTGTCTTGAGGTCTATGGTGTTCTTGAACATGGAGACTGTATGCTTCCAACTTTCAGGCAAAGTGTGGAGCATCTTCTTATTCAGTTCCTCAGTTGTATATTTTAACTCCAAGATGTTCATCTCAGTAACAAGTTGCATGAATCTATGGAGTTGCTGAGGAATTGACTCACCCTCAATATGATGAAAAGTTTCATATTGTGATCTAAGGGTGTCTTTCCTTATGCTTCTGATCTCGTCACTCCCTTCACAGAGAGTGTGAAGTATCTTCCACAGGGAATTTGCTGTTTTATAGTTCTCGCACCTGATCAAGATTTCTTCAGGCAAAGCCATACTAAGCAAGCTGTATGCTTTAATATCAACTTTGACCTTCTTGACATCATCAGGTGGCAAGTCCTTAGTGCTGATTGGCTGATTTTTGTCATTATAATCCGGCCCAAGAGTGGGTGGAATATAAGGACCTTGTGTGATGGACTCCCACAAGTCAGAATCTGTGTAGTTCACATGATTTCTGAACTTGATCTTCCAGGATTTAAAATCAGCTTTTGTTTCTAACTTTGGTGGTTGATAAGATCCTCCTTCAAAAGTACTCATGTTTAATGCAACGAATGAATGAAAACTTAAAAGCGAAAATTGACAGATCTATCAAAGACCCAGATCTAGTATTCAATTGATTTGAATATAGATCTAAATCAAACAAGCAATGAGAGAGTGCTTGCTGAAAATCAGTCGTTGATTTAATTGTTTGAAAATCAATTAAACAATTTTAATACTGATAGATCAATTGATCTGGGTCAATGAGCACCAACGCTCTGATACCACCTATGAATCCAAGGATCGCAATTCAGGAATTATCAGTATTAAAATAAATCAATTTAATGATCGCGGAATTATCACTAATTGACGTTTAATTGTTTGTAATGATCAATGATGAACACAACCATAGAAACACAATAAAGACGAAATCAATAATAATTCAAATGTATTTCATTAACTATACTGTAATGATTACGCAAGAATAATGAATGACTATGAACAATCGAATTCTGTGTATCGAATGATGTTTGATGTTGAAGTGACGACGATTAGGGTTGCACAATGAGCTCTTGACAGCCGTATATTGATTGATTGTGTTCCCCGAGATGTGAAACCTAGGACTCATATTTATAGATGGTTTGAGTCGGTTAAGGAAACACCGGATCTCTCGGGATTTGTTATTGATTGTGTTGACTTGTTTGACTTCTTGGAATTCCAATAGCACAAGTATAATGTTATTACGCAACAATCTTCTCGTCCGCAGAACATTTGTTCTTCCGTAGATGATTAAGTCTTCCGTAGCAAAGTTGTTCTTCCGTAGGAAATTCTTCTTCCATAGGAGTCTTCTCTTCATGGTACTTGATCATCCGCAGGAACATGTACTTGGTCATTTGGTCTTGTAAGAAACATATCTACGGATTAACAAAATTGTTCATCCGTAGATGTCTCCTACACTTGTCAATTTCAGGAAATCCATCCAAGTATATTGTTTCTCCTGTCAAGTCACAATCAACACACATACATATATGGGGTTAACCTATAGATTCAAATCACATATATATATATTTTGACTGTTACAAATGTTAATTACAAGACTTGATTTTCAAGTACTAAGCCTATACAAAATTGATCTAGCCCTATACAATCTAGACCTAACAGACCGTATGCTGATAAATGGAGCCCCAGGTAGAGATTTGGTGAGAGCATCAACTAGTTGATCCTTGGAGCTTACATGAAGAACACGAAGTTGGCCCGCATTAACCTGTCCCCGAACAAAATGGTAGTCAAGTGCAACATGTTTCATTCGTGAATGATAAACCGGGTTCGCACATAGGTAAGTGGCACCTGTATTGTACAAAATAATTGAGGCGGCTTGACCAATTGAATACCGAGTTCAGTGAGCAAATTTTTGACCCACGAAAGTTCAGCCGCGGCATTGGCTATAGCCTTGTATTCGGCTTCTGTGGAAGAACGAGAAACAGATTTTTGTCTTGAGGACCTCCATGATATAATGTTGGCACCAAGGTATAAAAGATAAGCCGTGGTAGACCGTCCACCGTCATTAATACCACCCCAATCTGAGTTCGAAAAAGCCCGTAAGTCCAATGAAGTATCGCGTCGTAGAAACAACCCATGATGAACGGTACCTTTCAGATAACGGAGAACCCGTTTAAGTGCTTGCCAATGGCTTTGTTTAGGGTCATGCATGAATTGAGAGAGTTTGTTGACAGCAAATGATATGTCCGGTCGTGTAAAGGCTAGGTATTGGAGAGAACCAACGAGGCGTCGGTATGGGGTAGGATCAACGGATGGAGATGAATCATTGGGAGAAAGTATATCCGAGGAACTGAGTGGTGTCTGAACATCTTTAGCTCCATCCATTTTATAGGTGGTGAGGAGATCCATAATATGGCAATGTTAGGATAAAAATAAACCCGATTTTGTGTGAATCACCTCAATACCTAGGAAATGATATAAAGAATCAAGATCTTTGATAGAGAATTTTGATCCAAAGGATTAGACAAAGTGATCAAGGAAATGTGAATCGTTACCGGTGAAAACTAAGTCATCGACATAAACCAGGAGGTAACATGTGATGGAGTTGTGGTGATAGGTGAATAGTGAGGCATCCGAAATGGACTTTTTGAACCCAAATGTAAGAAGAAATTGGTGAGCGTCATGTACCAGGCTCTAGGAGCTTGTTTTAGGCCATAAAGAGATTTCCAAAGCTTGCAAACATGAGAAGGAAATTCAGAGTTGATGAAATCAGGGGGTTGTTTCATGTAAACATCCTCATGAAGGGTGCCATGCAGGAAGGCGTTGTTTACATCTAGTCGACGGATGGACCATTTGTGAGAGAGAGCAATAGAAAGAACAGTACAGATTGTGACCGATTTTATGACAGGGCTAAAGGTATCAAAATAATCTTTACCGTACTGTTGGTGAAAACCATTCGCAACCAAACGTGCTTTGAAATTATCAATGGAACCATCCGGGTTGCGTTTCACCTGGAAGACCCACTTGCAACTAATGGGTTCCTGTTTAGGAGGTGGTACTAAATCCCATGTATGGTTGTGCAAGAGTGCGTTGTATTCCAAATCCATAGCATGTCTCCACTGGGTTGTTTGAAGGCTTGAACATAGGAGGAGGGTTCAAGGATATTAGGCAGTGGGTGTAGAGTGGTGGAGTTGATGAAGTCAGAGTTATAATATCTTGGGTTTGGTTTGGAATTTCTTGATGGGCAAGATGAAGTAGATGTAGGGTTATTGGGGTTAAGGGTTGATGTGGACGGGTTGGTAGAAGTAGGAGGATTGGAGTTGAGATTTGATGTGGACGGATGAGGAGACGTCTCATTCAAGTGAGATAATGTGATATTAGGTTGACTAGGAAACGTGGGTGATGGTAAAAAGTCAGAGGGGTTCTGCAAAGGAGAGAGGGTAGGAGATGAAGAGGAAAGAGATGATGAATAGGAGGTTTGTGGGTCCAAATTTATACTGTTGAAAGGTGGTGGATACAAAGGTGTTGATTGAGGAGAGATAAAAGGTGGTAGGCGTTGTGAAAAAGTGGTAGGAGACTTGTGAAGAAAAGAGTCTAAGGAATAAGAAGTGGGTTTTGGGTTAGTATGTTGAAATGGAAAAATAGATTGGATAAAGAGGACGTGACGGGAATGGTAGAGTTTATTAGATGAAGGGTCAAAGCACTTATAGGCATATTTGGATTGGAAATAACCAAGGAAACACAAGTTTGTGATTTTAGTTGTAGTTTAGATGTGGTATAGGGTTTCAACCAAGGATAGCAAAGGCAACCAAAGGGTTGTAGTTTGGAATATGTGGGTTCGGTGTGAAACATGAGGTTAAATGGTGATTTGTTGTCAAGGGTATAGGTTGGTAAACGGTTGATCAAGTAGGTAGCGGTTTGAAATGCATGTGGCCAGAAATGAGTCGGTAGATGGGCATAGTGAAGAAGTGCTAGACCCGTCTCAACCACGTGTCGGTGACGACGTTCAGCGTAGCCATTTTGTTCGGGTGTGTGTGGAGGAGTGGTGTAATGGGAAATGCCATGGGAGGCAAGGTAGGAGGCAAGGCCTACAAATTCCCCTCCGTTGTCACTAAACAAAGCAAGTAAGGGTGTTTTGAAAAAAATTTCAACCAAAGCTTTGAATTGAGGAAATAAAGTGGAGACATCGGACTTTTTCCTTGATGGGGTATAACCATATGTATTTGGAATAATAATCAACAAAAATAACATAATATTTGAAACCTTCAAGTGATGGTTCCACTTGACCCCAAACATCGGTGTAAACAAGTTCAAGTGGTTTAGTTGCAACAAAGTTGTTTTTACCAAATAGTAATTTATGACTTTTATTCAAAGAGCAGGATGTACAATGAAATGAATCCGGTGACAAATTATTGCATGATAGTCCTAATTTAGCAATTAAAGACTTAAACACTTTGAACGAGGGATGCCCAAATGTGTGATGCCACCCATGTAGAGATCTTGTCTTTGTGGAGTTGATTTGTGGTGATGAGAGAGGTCCATAGTAGACATCGTTAACGTTCTTGCCCCGCATTAGTAGTGCCCCCGTGAGCAGATCCTTAACAAGGAAATAAAATGACAAAAATTCACCGAAACATTATTAGTATGACAAATCTTAGCAACGGAAATAAGATTATTTTTTAGTGAAGGAGCAATTAAAATATCTTTGAGATAAAGAAGCCTGGAGGATGTTTGTATGGAGGACTGAGCAACATGGGTAATAGGTAAGGAGTTACCATTGCCAAGAACTATTTTGTCGGGTCCACCGTAATCCGAGAAGGCCGGCATCGAGTGATGGTTCGGCGCTGTATGAGTCAAAGCACCCGTATCCCACATCCACGGGCCATTTTGTGGCGATGTTTGGTTGACAACCGGTGGGACGGAAGGACAGCAGCATGCATGGGAACATTGTAGTCCTTCAGGAATCGTTGAAGCTTACGACAATCTTTAGTATCATTACCTGAAATTTGACAAAAATAACAAAACAAATTTTGACGAGAGAACCGTGATGTAGAGTTTGGTGGACCGTTCCACGATTAACGATTTGGAGACTGATTGTTCCATTGATGGCGACTTGCGGGTTGATTGTTCCTTGAAGATTTGTTGTCCGATGAATAGCGAGTGTGCGGACGGGTCGGTTGTCGCTGGGTTTGATTGACCGTGGTGACAATGGGCTTCGGAGTGGCATCTTTCAAGTTTCATTCAAAGTCCAGGAGTTTGTCCAACAGGTCCGGAAATGAGATGGGATTGTCTCGTGCTTTGATAGCAACCACCAGATTGTGAGAAGTTGTGCTCAAGAATTAAGCACAGGGGCTTATGTTGTAATTCCTGTAAAGAATGGTTGGCTTCGGAAGTTTGACTTCGGAAGTAATTGTTTGGCTACGGAAGTACAAGTTTAGCTTCGGAAGTAATAAAGCTCAAACTATAAGGGCTAGTTGTGTCAATAGTGTGAGTTAGTTTGTTAATGGTTGTTAATCTGTTAATTGAGGGTTAACGGCTAGTTGATGAGCGAGTATAAATGTGATTAATTGCTGTTGATCAATATACTTCTTGGTAACCTTTTGTAACCTTTTGTAATCATCTGTTCGATTGAGTTCTTTGTAGTAATCAATTTGAGAAATCGTTTATGTGTTCATCTGTTTTCTATTCTTTCAATTGGTATCAGAGCAAGGCTCTGGATTCGATTATACAGATTGATCGATTGTAATCCGCAGATTATCGTTGATCTTTGATTGATTCACGCAAGGCGTAATCGATTGTGATCCGCTGATCATCGTTAATTGATCAATCAGTGAAAAGAAGATGAATACCAAGTTCGATTTGGAGAAATTCGATGGTAAAAACGATTTCGGTCTATGGAGGGTAAAGTTGCGGGCATTACTGGTTCATCAGGGCATAGTTGATGCCCTGAATGGAGGAGACGCAGTGATACCTGCGGAAACCCCCCCAGATAGAAAATTGGAGTTAGAAACGAAGTGGAAGAACACGATGGAGAAAGCCCACAGTGCAATTATTCTCAGTTTGGGTGATAGAGTCTTGAGGGAAGTTTCAAAAGAAACCACAGCAGCGGGTCTATGGACCAAATTGGAGAGTTTGTACATGACTAAATCGTTGGCAAATAGGCTGTATCTCAAGAAAAGGTTGTATACTTTCCAGATGCAACCAGGGAAAACCTTGGAATCTCACATAGATGAGTTCAACAAGATTGTTCTTGATTTGGAGAACATAGATGTTGACATAGAAGATGAAGATAGAGCAGTCATGTTCCTCTCCTCCCTACCGAGTTCCTATGAACATTTTGTAGATACATTAATGTTCGGAAGGGAAAGTCTGTCTATGGAGGAGGTAGTTGCTGCTATGAACTCAAAGGAGTTGCACAAGAAGGGTGAATACAGAGAAGACAGTGCAGATGGCCTAGTTGTTAGAGGAAGAAGTGAGTTCCGAAGCAACAAGGGGAAGCAACCTGCAAGATCAAAGTCAAAGGCTAAAAGGAGGTGTTATGTTTGCAATTCTGAGAAGCATTTCAAGAAAGACTGCCCAGAGAGATTCAAGAAGAAGAGGTTTGATGCTAGCCAATCAAAGTCTTCAGGTTCAACATCAGAAAATGTATCAGATGGGTATGATAGTGCTGATGTATTGATGATGGCACACTCGTCTGGTGGTGATGAGTGGATCTTGGACTCAGGTTGTTCTTATCATATGACTCCTAACAAGGAGTTGTTTGATAAACTTGAGATGAAGAATCTAGGCAGTGTGAAACTTGGTGATGACAGATCATGTATCACTGAAGGTATTGGTTCAATCACCATGAATTTGAGTAATGGTTCTAACATCGTGCTAAAGAATGTTAGATATATTCCTGGATTGAAAAGAAACCTGATCTCACTGGGTACATTTGAAAGTGAAGGTTATGTGGTCAATCTAAGGGATGGGAAACTCAAGGTGATAAGAGGGTCAATGGTTATTTTGACTGGAACCAGAAAGAATAACATGACTTATGTAGTTGATGGTTATGTTGGAAAGGTTTTGGCAAGTGTAAGTGAAGACCAAAGCAAAAATGTGGCTGTGGTATGGCATAGACGAATGGGCCATATCAGTGTACTAGGCATGAAAGAGCTGCATAAACAAGGCTTGGTGGAAGAGCTTAATAGTTGTGACATTGGTTTTTGTGAAAACTGCATATTGGGCAAGGCACACAAGGTTAAGTTCAGTAGGAGTGTGCATACCACAAAGGGGAAGCTAGATTATGTGCATGCTGATCTTTGGGGTCCAGCAAGAACTAAGTCACTGGGTGGTGCCAAGTATTTCCTGTCCTTAGTGGATGATTACTCAAGGAGAGTGTGGGTATACAGCTTAAAGCAAAAGAGTGATGCATTCGAAAAGTTCAAGGAGTGGAAGGCTCTGGTTGAGACTCAGTCAGAGAGGAAAGTTAAAACGTTAAGAACTGACAATGGCTTAGAGTTTTGTAATCACTTATTCAATGACTACTGCAGGAAGCATGGTATAAAGAGGCATTTGACTGTGGCTTACACGCCACAGCAAAATGGGCTTGCAGAAAGAATGAACCGAACATTGTTGAATAAGGTGAGGTGTCTATTGATTGATGCTGGAATGCCAAAGCAGTTCTGGGCTGAGGCGGTTAATACAGCAGCATTGCTGGTCAACATGTCTCCTTCATCTGCAATTCAGATGAAAACACCGTTTGAAATGTGGTCTGAAAAGCCAGGGGATTATAGCCGGTTAAGGGTGTTTGGTTCATTGGCATATGCTCATGTTAGTGAAGGCAAACTGGAACCTAGGGCTATAAAGTGCGTTGTCCTTGGTTACACAGGTGGTGTAAAGGGATATAGATTATGGAGAATGGATGATAAGTCTCCTAAAGTTGTAACAAGTAGAGATGTTGTATTTAGAGAAGATGTGCTATACATAGATCTACTTAAGAGTACTGACCAGGGTGCACTTGATCTTGAAAGGGGTGTTCAGATTGAGGTGGAGCTGGATGAACAAAATCATGTGCAGAGTGGGACTAATTCAGAAGATGAAAGTTGTGATAAGGCTCCAGGGTCATCAGGTGGTGATGCGGTGGTCCACAATAGGTCTATTGCACAAGGTAGACCTAGAAGGACTATAGTTACTCCTTTGAGGTTTAGAACAAGTGATGATGTGACACTTGTTACAAAGGAGGAGGTATCTGCTTATGTGTTTAGTGCTGCTGCTATGGAAGCCAGTTGTGATCCTTTGTCATATGAAGAAGCCTTGAATTCTGGTGATAAGGATAAGTGGGTGCAGGCAATGAAAGAAGAGATGAATTCTCTTTATGAGAACAACACATGGGAGATTGTAGACAAGCCCAAAGACAAGAAATTGGTGAGTTGCAAATGGCTATATAAGTTGAAGGATGGGTTAACCGAAAGTGATCCTCCAAGATACAAGGCAAGGTTGGTAGCTAAGGGATTCACTCAAAAGCCTGGTGTTGACTACACAGAGATATTCTCTCCTGTGGTTAAACACTCATCTATTAGAGTGGTCTTAAACCTTGTAGCTATTCATAATTTGGAGTTGGAGCAAATGGATGTAAAGACTGCATTTTTGAATGGAAGTCTTGAAGAGATGATTTATATGAAGCAACCCACTGGTTTTGAGATTAAAGGCCAGGAAGATAAAGTGTGCTTGTTGAAAAGGTCATTGTATGGACTGAAGCAGTCTCCGAGGCAGTGGAATAAGAGGTTCAATGATTTCATTGTCTCTAAAGGGTTCAGTAAGAGTAGTTATGATCCATGTGTGTATTACAAGGAAGATGGTGCTGGTGGTTACATCTATTTGTTGTTATATGTAGATGATATGTTAATAGCCAGCAAGTCCAAAACAGATGTAGATGCTACTAAGTCAATCTTGAGTGAAGAGTTTGACATGAAGGATCTAGGGGCTGCAAGAAAGATATTGGGCATGGAGATTGAAAGAGATCGTGGTGCTGGTATATTGAAGCTCAGGCAGTCAAGTTACATCAAGAAAGTACTTAGTACTTATTCTATGGATCAGTGTAAACATGTGAGTACTCCTCTGGCAGCTCATTTTAAGTTGTCTAGTAGGGATAGTCCTTGTACAGAAGAAGAGCAGGTTAAGATGTCACGAATTCCGTATGCAAATGCAGTGGGGAGTTTGATGTACCTGATGGTTTGCACTAGGCCTGACTTGGGGTATGCAGTCAGCTTAGTGAGTAGGTACCTAAGTGCTCCTGGTATTAAACATTGGGAAGGTGTGAAGTGGATACTCAGGTATCTAAAGGGCACTAGTCATGTGGGGTTAGTGTTTGGTGGGACTGATGAAACCAAACATGTAGTGACTGGATATGTTGATGCTGATTATGCAAAGGATTGGGACTCAGGGAGGTCAGTGACTGGGTATGGTTTTACAGTTTATGGTGGACTAGTGAGTTGGAAGTCTTCTTTGCAGAGGGTTGTGGCATTGTCATCAACTGAATCTGAGTACATTGCACTCACAGAAGCTGTTAAGGAAGCACTATGGTTAAAGGGATTTGTTTCTGAACTAGGAGTTGATGTTCAGGAAACAATGGTATGGTGTGATAATATGAGTGCTTTACAGCTTTCTAAGAATCCGGTGTATCATGAAAGGACTAAGCATGTGGATGTTCGGTTGCATTTCATAAGGGATGTTGTGAGGACAAGGCAGTTAAGTGTTGAGTATGTTGATACTCATAATAACCCTGCTGATATGATGACTAAAGCAGTTGGTGGAGTAAAATTTCGTTTTTGTTGTGACAAGTGGAATGTGGCTTAATCTTGGCACAAAGGTGGAGTTTGTGAGAAGTTGTGCTCAAGAATTAAGCACAGGGGCTTATGTTGTAATTCCTGTAAAGAATGGTTGGCTTCGGAAGTTTGACTTCGGAAGTAATTGTTTGGCTACGGAAGTACAAGTTTAGCTTCGGAAGTAATAAAGCTCAAACTATAAGGGCTAGTTGTGTCAATAGTGTGAGTTAGTTTGTTAATGGTTGTTAATCTGTTAATTGAGGGTTAACGGCTAGTTGATGAGCGAGTATAAATGTGATTAGTTGCTGTTGATCAATATACTTCTTGGTAACCTTTTGTAACCTTTTGTAATCATCTGTTCGATTGAGTTCTTTGTAGTAATCAATTTGAGAAATCGTTTATGTGTTCATCTGTTTTCTATTCTTTCAATGGCCGTATTCTTCTCCAAGTTGGTTTAGAATGTTAACAACCAAATCTTCTTCTTCCACGGGACTGTGGCTAAGGCTAAGTCATCAGCAATGCTTTTCATGTCATGCATGAAGTCTGTAACAGATCGTGAACCCTTGGGGTTTTTAGCGAGTCTCGCCTTCAAAGAGAGGATCCGTGAGCGAGAATGGTTGGCATAATTGGAGTTCAGGGCTGTCCAGGCCTGTTTGGCAGTGTCTGCGGAGGAGACAATGGGTTGGATTTGATCCGAGCAACTCCCGAGTAGAGCCGAGAGAATCATCTGGTCTTGGTGAAACCAAAAATTATAATCGGGGTGGAACTGGTGGTGTTACCGGAGATTACAGTCTTGGCCGGAGGTAGGTCGTTGATATGATGATCAAGTGTAGGCCAATGAGTGTTGAAAACACTTGTTTTCTCCAAGATGGAAAATTATTGGAAGTGAGCTTGATAGTGAAATGAGTAGATGCAGTAAGATGGATGATGGTGGGTGATGGAGCCATGAGAAATGCAGGTAGAAGGATCAAAAAAAAGGAAGCTTTGAAAGTATGGCTCTGATACCATATAGAGTAATGATTTGAATTATAAAAGGACTTGTTCTATTCATTGATAGTGGTTACAATATATACGAGATACATCTGTTGAATAGGAGATAAAGGAGGGTAGGTACAACAACCCTTTGACTATACAATTGGGTTTAGGAATATTCTAGATAATCTTATGAATAAGTGAAAGTAAATAACATAAATATGAATTTATGAGGTGTCCGTAATACCTTACATGTAACAATGATATGGAGCTTGTGAGGTCAGTGGTTGCTTCGGTATGCACATGCATGCTTTATTTGGGGAAACATCATGTCACGTATACTATTGTAGGACATATGTTCATTTTTATTAATAATTAATAAAATAATAATAACGTAAATCATATTATTGATGGGAAATACAAATTGCAATATCGTATACAAACCGAATGTAAGTAATCACATAGTTTACATAAATGAAATAAATTCAAACGGTAGTCGTTGGAGTAAATTTTCTTCACTTGAATCTTGAAACCACATAGATTTTTCACAGCTTTATCTTTGACTGCGCAACAAACTGACCACAAGGTTGAGAATTTATGTTCAAAAAGTCTACTTAAAATAAATTTCACGACTCTTTTCAGACGAACATGTTTGTATTCCAGGGTACAACCACCGAAACAATATGTGTAATACCGGAGATGTCCTCGAACCCAAGATGACACGAGACTAGAAGGTGTCTTCAAAATGAAACCGAAGAAGAAGATGATGATCTTAGAAAGTGAAAGTAAGAGTATTCAACTTTATTTATGTAGTAGTGTAGTTTGTGAATTACAAAAAATTCTATCAACTACAACAAAAAACATATCCTTGTATATATATGTTATGAGCAAGTTATGGTTTCTAGAGAGTTATATCAATAGTCACCACATTAACACTGAGTTAAGCTTAGAATTATTGGTCATTTAACGCGTAAACTGTTATAGACTTGATAATGTAGCAACATTTCAACAACAAATACTCACTTCTGATTATCAGCAGATTGACTCAGCATCGCATAATTGCTGAACCATCAACGGTAGCATTGCAGCAGTAGCGCAACTGCCGATTAGTAGATGGTCTTAATTGCTTAACATCAGCAGACAGAAATTGTTAAACCCTCGTATTAATTAGTGCCCAAAGTTAGTGAAAAACTCATTTTTTTCACTAAAATTTCCGACTACCACAATGTACAACGAACCAATAACACGTCACACACGTAAAGCAAGTAGGTATCCTACACGTATTTCATTATGTTAATTACGCATAAGCAAGGAGCTTATCTTCTACACGTATTTCATTATGTTAATTATGCATAAGCGCAACAATCATCAATGATCTAATTGTCAAGAAGAAACCCCAATCGACGAGCATAACACTCGCTTAGAACCTACTAACAACAAAAACCATTCAAATCATTCGAAAAGTCAATCATGTTTACACCCAAATCACGCGATTTAAGCTTAAGCTAATTATCAACAAAGGCCGTTAATCTTAACGGATCAAATATGAAAAATAACGCAATTGTACGTGCGAAACTCATCAGACTACTCAAACCACAAACCACTATACAAAATCAAATCAAAACCCGAGATCTCTTAATTCAATTTACACATTAGCTTTCTTCTTCTGTTTATTGATAGGAACCACCCTCTTGGCAATGAGTCACTAGAAATCTTCACCTTTTTGTAATCATCGTTCAACTTCTCGACCGAATTATCCTGCAAAATCAAGATCGATTTACGAGGCTTATTGTCGTCTTCGTTAACAGCAGCAAGAGGAACAGATGGGTGATCTCTAATGGTGTCGAGAAAATCTGTAGGGAAGAAGTAGAATTGTTGAAGGCCGGCCATTAATTATTATTATTATTATTGTTGTTGTTGTTGATCGAAACTGAATCTGTTGTTTATTATTTTAGGTGAATATATAATATATATAGGGGGGTTAGTTTTAGGGTTTGATGCTTGTGCTTCACGCACAAGAAATTACGGTTTCCATATTCTTTTAGCTGGTTTTGGTGGCTAAGTAGCTTTTGTTTTGACTTTTGACCTCCTTTGGGTTCTAGAATATTAGAATAAGAATAGGTGTTTCGAATAGTTCTGTTACGGACCATTACGTTTAGCCTTTTTGTTTTTGTTTTTTATTATGTTGTTGGTAAAGACGAAAGTTTTGTTGGGTTCTAGCTTTTAAATACACTTTTTTTATAATAGTGCTTCATATATATTTTATAATAAATAGATCACAATCCACAACGTACAATAATTTGAATTTTCAATCTTTTAGTTATGTGACACGTAATTTAACCATAATGTCATTTGAGAAGTCCAATTTTAACAAAAAAAAGTAATATTAGTATAAGTTTGGTGATCTTCAAGGATGAATAGAAAAACCAAATAACTAAAACGAAAGCGAATTTTAGTCAAACAAATAGTCGGTGGTTTTGTCAGGCACTGATATAATACTGGCCTGCTTGGTATCAAAATGGTTTGGATTTTGACTAGCATGGGACTTGGGCTAAAACGAGTATTTGAAATGAAAAGAAAAATCGAAATTAGTTCACCAGCTGTATATTTGTTTATATGATGGTAAGTAACTTAGGCCGTGATAATAATGGCGGTGGTGGCCTTTGCGATGGAACATGCGGTTGTTGAGGCAATGACATAGACAACGAAGACCAACATGTTGTGGTAGGGGTTATAACATCGGCGGTAATGTGATGACTAACCGCTTGTATGGCGAAATCCAATAAATACCAACAAAATAGACAAAAATATATATATATAATAACAAAACACGTACTTATCTAATCTACTCTAATCTATATTATAATTAACTTAAATTAATCTTCCATTAATACCCAAACTTTTGACCTCAAAGGTATATCACCACTCTAACTATAATGAATTTAATATTTAACCCAACCCGACCCACAAAATAGACGATTATAAGAACGGTCTTCGAGAACTTTATACTTTGCTTTCGTCAGCTTTGGTTAGTTTCTAGAATTTAATTGCAAGTCAAAGTCAATTATGTAACATATAACTTTTTTATATTAAGAAAAAAACTTTAGCAATCATACTTAAATTAAATAAAAAATTTTAAAGCGTTCGTGTGACTTTTTATAAAAGAAATATTAACTTAAAATAAAAGTTAGGGTGGGGACACTCACATCACACCATAAAATTATTATCTTTTAATTTAAAATAAATAACTTCACAAATATAAATAAATTACAAATTAAAATTAAAAACTACATTGAAATCACAAAATTATGATGCTTGATTGCTTGGGATGTTGTTGGTGAGAAGGTAAAAAGTGTGATCTAAGGTTATGTGTAATGAGGCATGAGACAGGAGCGTAATGCCGATATGACAGTCATCTCAGCTGGTCACGTAAGGGAGCACCTCCTCCTAGGGTGTGAGAGGGCGTAGCCCTCATAAACGTAACCACACTCATGATCGTGAGAGAATCAAACCAAATGAATTAACCAATCACATGTTAACAAACAAACATTTATTTTTTCTATATTTTGTTTTCGTTCTTTGATTTAAGCATTTGTTTGATAACTTGCGTTCGTTAATCTAAAAAAAACTAATCACATAGTTGTATTCATTTTTTCTAAACATGCAAATTTTCTAAAAAAATATGGTTTTGGTCTCGCAAACGGTTTTAACACACGTCTGCATCTACATTTTGGATAACAACCAATTGTATAAGAAAAGCTTATATGACTTGTACGTAAAATATAATTTGTGTTATATATATAATAATAATTGATGATGATAATTAAATTATTTTTAAACAAAGAGTCACACTTAGTAATTAATAACACATGTTTAGCGAGTGTGAGTGTGATCACACCCACTCTCACGTGGCGACAATACGGATGAATTTTTTACCCACACCGACTAACAGTAGCACATAGACTAATTATGTCTAGCTTGAGAAGTTATGTTTTCGCTATTATTACAACCTTTTGTGATCCATATTCCATTACTCTACAACCTGTTCGTGTTTTACATTCCATCTATTATCATGCATCCTCTAGTATTCTATATTGTACAAGTCCTATATTTTGTGAATGTAACAGGTTTGCGTATGTTCTGAAGAAGGAAAATATATAGTAAAATACATCTATTATCATTATATATTTTGTATTCTTTACTTTCTTTCTTAGTATCAGAGCCGCACACATATCCAAAGAGCTTGGAGTACAATTTTGCCCAAATCTCAAACATAGCCCATTAACTTATTATATGTGGAGAGTCCATGATTGGTTCTCTTTTTGAGCATTATGATTCTTTTATACCTTGTGAGTTTGAGCTTAGATATATCATTCCATGGACTCCTAAGTCCTAAAAACTGAAAATATTTGAATTTTATACTACCTCTTCCTCAAAAGAAAGTGAAATGATCGACACACGGATTTTTACTTTGGAGCCGCGGCACATACGATCTCTATATTTGTATGGTACATAATGCGAAACCGTATTTGGGACAAAGAGTTGTAGTCGGCAATGAGATTGTGCTAACCATATCACACATCAGTCAGTTCGTGCGCTTCTTACTTAATTATACATTTACACTTGAAAACATTCTGCTTATACCTAGTCTTACTATTAAATGGTTTCAAGGATATCAAAGTATTCATTCAAACATCTGGATTATCTTATTCAATGAGTTCAATGCTATATATATAGCAATACAGACTCCAGGATAAAAACTAAGAACAGCAAAAAATGAGCTAACAACCCAATAGACTCGCTACCAACCTAGACTTTATCAACTCTACCGTTGCATAACAAACTTACAAATGTATGGGCTAAAAGCCTAGCAGACAAGACATGATAGATGGGCTACAACCCATTTATTGACTCAAATAACATAACAAACCTTCCCTAAACTGAAACTGGGTTTATCCTTCAGTTTAGTCTTCAAGCTCTTGTACTCCCATCATACTTCTGATCTTCTCAAACACCTCAAGTTTCATCGGCTTAGTCATCAAATCCGCAACCTGATCTATGGTTTGACAAAACTCCAGCTTTATCACCTCCTTATTAACCATCTTCCTCAGCGCACATCAATATGCTTGGTTCTGCGATGCATTACCGGATTCTTTGACAAATTAATCATTGAGCAACATAGTTGCAGCAACATACTCCGCTTCAGTCGATGATAGAGTAACTCCTTCAGTAGACCCCGCAACCACTTACAGTGACATGCACAATTAGTTGCAGCAACATACTCCGCTTCAGTCGATGATAGAGTAACTATTTCCTGCTTTCGTGAGCTCCAACATATTGCTGCATTACTTAAAAGGCATACATACCCAGAAGTACATTTTCGGTCTTTTACATCTCTTGCATAATCGCTATCCATGTGAACCTCAAGCTTCCCTGTACCATTCCATTCATACTTCAATCCATAGTCGACTGTCCCTTTCACATATCTCAACATGCGTTTAGCAATTTGCATATGAGCTTCCTTTGGCTTTGACATGAAACAGGAGATCAAACACACCACATACATGAGATCAGGTCTCATAACCGTAAGGTACATCAAGCTGCCCATAAGACATTTGAACTCGATGTCATCTACATCATGACCCGCCTCATCTTTAAGTACTACAGTGCTTGGTACAATTAGATTCTTGACTGTTTTTCCTTCCAACATACCAAACCTGTTTAGCACTTCTTTGTCATATTTTTTTTACACATGCTAATACCATTCTTTTCTTACTTATTTTAACCCCCAAGAAGTACTTCATGTGGCCTAAATTAGTCATTTGAAATTCTTTCTTCATGGAGCTCCTTAAGTCATCACACATCTTTATATCATTTCCAGTATAAATTAAATCATCCACATACATACTCACAATTATGATTTTATTCCATACCCGCTTGATGAATAAGGTATGGTCATGCTCACTTTTCTTAAAGCCTTCCCTTATAAAGTAACCTTCTATCCGATTAAACAAGGCTCAGGGTGGTTGTTTTAATCCATATAAGGCTAGGTTAAGCTTATAGATCTTATGTTCCTCACCCGCCTTTATGAACCCTTGTAGCTGCTCAACATAGATTGTTTCTTTCAGTTCCCCATGCAAGAATGCGCTTTTTACATCAAGTTGAAACACTACCCATTGGTTGTATGCTGCTACTGCTAGAATGGTTTGAATGGTATCCTAACGTGTCACCGGAGCAAATACTTCGTTATAGTCTATGCCTTTCTGTTGAGCATATCCCTTTACCACCAATCTAGCTTTGTATTTATCAACTAATCCCTTTTCATTGAGTTTGGTCTTATATAGCCACTTTACTTCGATTGGTTTTGTACCTGTTGGAGCTGCAACAAGCTCCCATGTTCCATTTTGTTTGATTGCTCTTATTTCTGTTTGAATGGCCTCCTGCCATTTTGGATCTTTAACTACTTCTTCAACCATTAGTTGGATCTCCTATGGAACTAAACAGAGCAAGGTTAACGTCATCTTCTGATAACCCTTCACCACTTTCATAGTCTTCCAACCAAGCAGGTCTTCTTCTTATTGTACTTTTATCACTGGTGGTAGTACTTTGATGCCGGACTGTGATGGGGTTGGGGTCTTCATGTTGTTCGTGTTCATCTGGAGGTGTTTTTTCTTCATTATGAGAGTCGGGTAAGTTGAGTGCGTCTTCAACTTCAGGTTGTTGATCACTGTGATCTTCATGTGGTTCTCTACTTTAACATATTCTCCTGATATGATTAGATCAGGTGGTCCCATGTCTTCCTTTTTACATTCCCACTTGTCGTCTTCATCAAAAGTAAAATATTTACTAATTATGATCTTTTGATGGTATGGATCATACAGTCGATAGGCCTTTGACTCGGTGCTAATACCCAGGAGAATGCACTTGGTACTTCTTTTATCAAGCTTGGTTCGAAGCTGAGATGGTATATGAGCATAGGAAATGCTTCCAAACACCTTAAAATACTCCATATTCGGCTTAATTCTGGACCAAGCCTCTTCAGGTACCTTGTCTGCCAGGGCTGTGGTGATGCAGCTATTGATAACATGACCAGCCCACTTTGCTGCTTCTGACCAGAACCATTTGTGTAATGCCTTATCTACCAAAAGACACCTAACCATATTCATGATAGTTTTATTTCTACGTTCTGCCACTCCATTTTATTGTGGAGTGTAGGCAGTGGTTAGTTGTCTTTTGATACCATAGTTTATACAGAAATCATGAAATGGGTTGGAATTGAACTCACCCCCCATCACTTCGTAAACTTTTGATGGTGGTCCCCGTTTCATTTTCAACCATGACCTTAAATTTTTTAATGACCTCAAAACATTCATCTTTATTTTCTAAAAAATAGGCCCACCCATTTCTAGTGAAATCATCAATACAGACAATTAAGTATATTTTTCCACTAAGAGACATAGGGTTAATAGGACCACACAAATCAGTGTGTACTAGCTACAACCTACTTGTTGCTCTCCACATACTTTGCTTTAGAATTGGCTCCCTTTGTTGCTTTCCAAGTTGGAAAACTTCACATACTTTAGTTTTGGTCAGCTACTTTAGGTAGGCCAAACACCATGTGTCTGTACTGCATTGTTCATATGGATTTATGGCTCACATGCCCAAACCGGCGGTGCCAGAGCTGTGTGTGTTGATCTGAGGATACTTTCAAGCATTGATTTGACATTGGTTTAATAGTGGCATGTACTAGAAACATACGATTTCTAGTCATTAAGGATGTCACTATTAAGCACTTGTGAGGGTGGTAAATCTTGCATGTGCCTTGCCTGATAATAATCGTAAGGTCCTTCTCTTAAAGTTGGCCAACACTTAGCAGGTTGGATGTCAAATCAGGCACATAGTAAACTTTAGTAACTACTTGAGTTACACCTTCAACCTCAAAGCAAATATCACCAATTCTTTTTATCATTAGTTTAAGATCATTACCCAACTTCACAGTATGTGAATAACTTTCATCTAAGTTGATAAACCAAGATCTAAATCCAGTCATATGATTGGAACAGCCTGAATCCAAAAACCAAATACCATACGTACCTTCTGCGTTCACCTCCGCTCGTGCCATGAGCAGTATATCTTCGCCTTCATCAAACTCAGCATAATTTGCAGCGCGATCAGCTTTGGGACACTCATATGAAAAATGACCCAGCTGATGACATGCATAACATTCCACGGTTGATTTGTCGAAATCAGGGCGAGATCTTCCACGTCCACGGCCTCTTCATCTACCTCCAGATGGTCTGCCTCGACCTCGTCCCCGATTGAGTTGTGTTGTATTCTCTATCTTCATTACTTGATTTTTCTGCGGTTTCTGAAACGCTTTTTGTTCATGCAATAAAGGGAACTTTTTAACTCATTGATGGTAAGTTTTTAATATCCCGGGATTCTTCAAGCGCGCAGACAATAAAAATGAAGTTCTCCGTGAGTGAACGCAACATCTTCTCCACAATAGTAACATCGGTCATCTTTTCTCCATAGTGGCGCATCTCATTTTCCATGGTCATGACCCGATTAAATAGTCAGCAATGGACTCTCTTTCCTTCATTTCCAGCATCTCAAAATCTCAACAAAGACGTTGTAATTGGGCTCGTTTCACTCGCGTGTTTCCTTGGTACTTGGTACGCATAGCATCCCAGATTTGGTTTGCACTCTCCTCCTGGGCCATGGTGCGAATGATCTGCCGGTCAATCGACTGGAACAGATAATTACGGGCCTTTAAATCCTTAAGCTTCATTGCATCAAGTTTGCTCTTCTTAATAGCAGTCAAGGTCTATCCTTCCTTGGGTAATTGAATCTCTATTTCAATCACTGGCCAATACTCCTTTGATCTCAATAAATTCTCCATGACCAAACGCCAATGGTCATAGTCTCCATCAAAGCGTGGAACACTTTGATATGAAACCATCTCTTCTGCCATAGACTTTATTGAAGCTGTGTTTCTCTCTCGCTCACCAAGTATATGCTCTGATACCACTTGAAATGGTTTCAAGGATATCAAAGTATTCACTTAAATATCTAGATGAACTTATTCAATGAGTCCAATGCTATATATATAGCAATACAGACTCCACGATGGAAACTAACGAACTGCAAAAAATGAGCTAACAACCCAATAGACTCGCTACCAACCTAGAGTTCATCAACTCTACCGTCGCATAACAAACTTACGAATGTATGGGCTAAAAGCCCAGCAGACAAGACACGACAGATGGGATACAACCTATTTATTGACCCAAATAGCATAACATACTAAACCTTTCATGTCTATTAGTCAATTAGTACTAGAATATCCTCCTGTCATTACATTCTCATATTGTTGTATATATGTTCATTTAGTGGAGAGAATACATGCACTGTGACTTCAGTGGAGCGAATGAAGAGGACACCCAAATTAGTATTCAGGGTCTAGCGGTCCCACAAACGTCTAGGTTCAAATATCTAGGCTCGTACGTCTAGGAAGATGGAGTGATACACAGTGATGTAGCCGGGATCGTGTTCAGGCAGGATGGTGCAAGTGAAAAGCAGCATCAGGGATCTTGTGTGACAAGAGATTCCCAACACAACTAAACGGTAAACTATATAGAGTGGCAGTTAGTCCGGCTATGTTATACGGAACAGACTGCTGGGACATGAAGAAATCGCACGAGAGACAAATAGAGGTTATAGAAATGCGAATGCTAAGGTGGATGTGTGGACACATGAGGCTGGATAGGATAAGGAACGACGTCTTCCGGCAGAGGCTACAAGTGGCTATCACAGACAAAATACGAGAGTGAAAATTGAGAGGGTTTGGGCACGTGAAGAGGAGACAGATGTCAGCGCCAGTTAGAGCAGTAGAGCGCATCATCTAGATGATAAGAGGAGTAGAGGAAGACCTAAGTTGACGTGGGATGAGATGATTAGCCTGGATTTGGTAGAGTTGCAACTCTCCAATCACATGGTCGAGGATAGGAGTGAGTGGAGACGTAGAATTAAAGTTACGGACTACTAGTGGGCCTTGATGTGTCCGTATGTGATGTGTAGGGCAATGTTATTTGTCCAATGTAGGTGAAGCCTTAGTGCTAACTGCCCTATTAGTATTGTTAATATCGTAGTAAATTTATCTGCTTTATTCCTTGCGTAATATCGTAGTAAAATTTATCGGCCTCAAACTTGTTTGAATGATGTTGTATTTGCTTTTGTAACATATGCTTAATTGCTTACGTGAGATATGCATTATTACTGATTGTTATGAGTATGTTATTGCTTATGTGATGTATGTGATGTATGCAATATAATCTGTTTATTTTGTTTATGGGCATGCATATGCATATACAAAACTCTATTGTGATGTATGCTTATGTGATATATGTATTATAATTTGGTTGTTATCGTTGTTGAGCTGGGGTCTCTTTGGAAGCGGTCTCTCTGTCTCTCAAGATAGAGGAAAGACTGGTCACCACCTACCCCTCCCAGACCCCACTCTCAGTGGGATATACTGGGTATGTTTGTTTGTTTGTTTATATGTTCATTTAGAAACTAATAAGTCAAATCCTTCAACGTGTATTATCAAAACAACAACAACTTTATTCAATTTCTACTACATTTGTGCCGGCTTGGTCGTCCTTCCGAGACTGTTTTTCACCATATTTTGTTTTCTCCACCGTCCTTAAACCTTTGCAACATTATCGTCACACATGTAGTACTTCTAAATCGAAACGATTATCATTTTCACCATCTTTGTTTCGTAACACTTCACATTTACTATATTGTTCATTGTGACATATGTGGGGACCATCTCTCACCGCTTCTCGTTCTGAGTATCATTATTTCATCATGCTTGTTGATGATTTTAACAGATTCATCTGATTATATCTTTTATTTCGTCATTCTGAATAAAGATAAATTACATTTATTTCATTATTTTAAATAATTTGTTGAGAGCCTTTTTTCCTCACTATCAAACACTTAAGGTTTGATTTGAAAACGAAAGTTTTGTTAGATTATAAATCATATAATTTATCTTTTATCTTAAAAAAAACAAAAAGATAAGCTTTTAGCTTTCAAAATAGCCTTTTTACAAACAGAAATTGCTGAATTTTCTATAATAAATGTATTACGATTGACACTTACAGTAATTGAATTCTTTAAAATTTTAGTTGTGTGACACATTATTTAACGAGGATTTCCTTTGGGACTCAAAAATTTAAACAAACACCATCAAGGTAATATTAGTATAAGTCTGCTAGTCTGGTGATCTTCGTTTAGTTAATAACATTAAGCCAAACAAATAACCCGTTGGTAATCGTTTAAAACAGTACTAGTTGTTAATTTAAGAATAACTTTATGTTAGATATATATATATACATATATATATATATATGTATATATATATATATAGGGGGAGGTTCTATTAAGAAATAAATATATGTTAATTTAAGAATAACTTTATGTTAGATATATATATATAATAAATTGCATTATTACTGATTGTTATGAGTATGTTATTGCTTATGTGATGTATGTGATGTATGCAATATAATCTGTTTATTTTGTTTATGGGCATGCATATGCATATACAAAACTCTATTGTGATGTATGCTTATGTGATATATGTATTATAATTTGGTTGTTATCGTTGTTGAGCCGGGGGTCTCTTTGGAAGCGGTCTCTCTGTCTCTCAAGATAGAGGAAAGACTGGTCACCACCTACCCCTCACAGACCCCACTCTCAGTGGGATATACTGGGTATGTTTGTTTGTTTGTTTATATGTTCATTTAGAAACTAATAGGTCAAATCCTTCAACGTGTATTATCAAAACAACAACAACTTTATTCAATTTCTACTACATTTGTGCCGGCTTGGTCGTCCTTCCGAGACTGTTTTTCACCATCTTTTGTTTTCTCCACCGTCCTTAAACCTTTGCAACATTATCGTCACACATGTAGTACTTCTAAATCGAAACGATTATCATTTTCACCATCTTTGTTTCGTAACACTTCACATTTACCATATTGTTCATTGTGACATATGTGGGGACCATCTCTCACCGCTTCTCGTTCTGAGTATCATTATTTCATCATGCTTGTTGATGATTTTAACAGATTCATCTGATTATATCTTTTATTTCATCATTCTGAATAAAGATAAATTACATTTATTTCATTATTTTAAATAATTTGTTGAGAGCCTTTTTTCCTCACTATCAAACACTTAAGGTTTGATTTGAAAACGAAAGTTTTGTTAGATTATAAATCATATAATTTATCTTTTATCTTAAAAAAAACAAAAAGATAAGCTTTTAGCTTTCAAAATAGCCTTTTTACAAACAGAAATTGATGAATTTTCTATAATAAATGTATTACGATTGGCACTTACAGTAATTGAATTCTTTAAAATTTTAGTTGTGTGACACATTATTTAACGAGGATTTCCTTTGGGACTCAAAAATTTAAACAAACACCATCAAGGTAATATTAGTATAAGTCTGCTAGTCTGGTGATCTTCGTTTAGTTAATAACATTAAGCCAAACAAATAACCCGTCGGTAATCGTTTAAAACAGTACTAGTTGTTAATTTAAGAATAACTTTATGTTAGATATATATATATATATATACATATATATATATATATATATATATTGGGGGAGGTTCTATTAAGAAATAAATATATGTTGATTTAAGAATAACTTTATGTTAGATATATATATATAATAAATTGCATTATTACTGATTGTTATGAGTATGTTATTGCTTATGTGATGTATGTGATGTATGCAATATAATCTGTTTATTTTGTTTATGGGCATGCATATGCATATACAAAACTCTATTGTGATGTATGCTTATGTGATATATGTATTATAATTTGGTTGTTATCGTTGTTGAGCCGGGGGTCTCTTTGGAAGCGGTCTCTCTGTCTCTCAAGATAGAGGAAAGACTGGTCACCACCTACCCCTCCCAGACCCCACTCTCAGTGGGATATACTGGGTATGTTTGTTTGTTTGTTTATATGTTCATTTAGAAACTAATAGGTCAAATCCTTCAACGTGTATTATCAAAACAAAAACAACTTTATTCAATTTCTACTACATTTGTGCCGGCTTGGTCGTCCTTCCGAGACTGTTTTTCACCATCTTTTGTTTTCTCCACCGTCCTTAAACCTTTGCAACATTATCGTCACACATGTAGTACTTCTAAATCGAAACAATTATCATTTTCACCATCTTTGTTTCGTAACACTTCACATTTACCATATTGTTCATTGTGACATATGTGGGGACCATCTCTCACCGCTTCTCGTTCTGAGTATCATTATTTCATCATGCTTGTTGATGATTTTAACAGATTCATCTGATTATATCTTTTATTTCGTCATTCTGAATAAAGATAAATTACATTTATTTCATTATTTTAAATAATTTGTTGAGAGCCTTTTTTCCTCACTATCAAACACTTAAGGTTTGATTTGAAAACGAAAGTTTTGTTAGATTATAAATCATATAATTTATCTTTTATCTTAAAAAAAACAAAAAGATAAGCTTTTAGCTTTCAAAATAGCCTTTTTACAAACAGAAATTGCTGAATTTTCTATAATAAATGTATTACGATTGACACTTACAGTAATTGAATTCTTTAAAATTTTAGTTGTGTGACACATTATTTAACGAGGATTTCCTTTGGGACTCAAAAATTTAAACAAACACCATCAAGGTAATATTAGTATAAGTCTGCTAGTCTGGTGATCTTCGTTTAGTTAATAACATTAAGCCAAACAAATAACCCGTTGGTAATCGTTTAAAACAGTACTAGTTGTTAATTTAAGAATAACTTTATGTTAGATATATATATACATATATATATATATATGTATATATATATATAGGGGGAGGTTCTATTAAGAAATAAATATATGTTAATTTAAGAATAACTTTATGTTAGATATATATATATATAATAAATTGCATTATTACTGATTGTTATGAGTATGTTATTGCTTATGTGATGTATGTGATGTATGCAATATAATCTGTTTATTTTGTTTATGGGCATGCATATGCATATACAAAACTCTATTGTGATGTATGCTTATGTGATATATGTATTATAATTTGGTTGTTATCGTTGTTGAGCCGGGGTCTCTTTGGAAGCGGTCTCTCTGTCTCTCAAGATAGAGGAAAGACTGGTCACCACCTACCCCTCACAGGCCCCACTCTCAGTGGGATATACTGGGTATGTTTGTTTGTTTGTTTATATGTTCATTTAGAAACTAATAGGTCAAATCCTTCAACGTGTATTATCAAAACAACAACAACTTTATTCAATTTCTACTACATTTGTGCCGGCTTGGTCGTCCTTCCGAGACTGTTTTTCACCATCTTTTGTTTTCTCCACCGTCCTTAAACCTTTGCAACATTATCGTCACACATGTAGTACTTCTAAATCGAAACGATTATCATTTTCACCATCTTTGTTTCGTAACACTTCACATTTACCATATTGTTCATTGTGACATATGTGGGGACCATCTCTCACCGCTTCTCGTTCTGAGTATCATTATTTCATCATGCTTGTTGATGATTTTAACAGATTCATCTGATTATATCTTTTATTTCATCATTCTGAATAAAGATAAATTACATTTATTTCATTATTTTAAATAATTTGTTGAGAGCCTTTTTTCCTCACTATCAAACACTTAAGGTTTGATTTGAAAACGAAAGTTTTGTTAGATTATAAATCATATAATTTATCTTTTATCTTAAAAAAAACAAAAAGATAAGCTTTTAGCTTTCAAAATAGCCTTTTTACAAACAGAAATTGATGAATTTTCTATAATAAATGTATTACGATTGGCACTTACAGTAATTGAATTCTTTAAAATTTTAGTTGTGTGACACATTATTTAACGAGGATTTCCTTTGGGACTCAAAAATTTAAACAAACACCATCAAGGTAATATTAGTATAAGTCTGCTAGTCTGGTGATCTTCGTTTAGTTAATAACATTAAGCCAAACAAATAACCCGTCGGTAATCGTTTAAAACAGTACTAGTTGTTAATTTAAGAATAACTTTATGTTAGATATATATATATATATATACATATATATATATATGTATATATATATATTGGGGGAGGTTCTATTAAGAAATAAATATATGTTAATTTAAGAATAACTTTATGTTAGATATATATATATAATAAATTGCATTATTACTGATTGTTATGAGTATGTTATTGCTTATGTGATGTATGTGATGTATGCAATATAATCTGTTTATTTTGTTTATGGGCATGCATATGCATATACAAAACTCTATTGTGATGTATGCTTATGTGATATGTATTATAATTTGGTTGTTATCGTTGTTGAGCCGGGGGTCTCTTTGGAAGCGGTCTCTCTGTCTCTCAAGATAGAGGAAAGACTGGTCACCACCTACCCCTCCCAGACCCCACTCTCAGTGGGATATACTGGGTATGTTTGTTTGTTTGTTTATATGTTCATTTAGAAACTAATAGGTCAAATCCTTCAACGTGTATTATCAAAACAAAAACAACTTTATTCAATTTCTACTACATTTGTGCCGGCTTGGTCGTCCTTCCGAGACTGTTTTTCACCATATTTGTTTTCTCCACCGTCCTTAAACCTTTGCAACATTATCGTCACACATGTAGTACTTCTAAATCGAAACAATTATCATTTTCACCATCTTTGTTTCGTAACACTTCACATTTACCATATTGTTCATTGTGACATATGTGGGGACCATCTCTCACCGCTTCTCGTTCTGAGTATCATTATTTCATCATGCTTGTTGATGATTTTAACAGATTCATCTGATTATATCTTTTATTTCGTCATTCTGAATAAAGATAAATTACATTTATTTCATTATTTTAAATAATTTGTTGAGAGCCTTTTTTCCTCACTATCAAACACTTAAGGTTTGATTTGAAAACGAAAGTTTTGTTAGATAATAAATCATATAATTTATCTTTTATCTTAAAAAAAACAAAAAGATAAGCTTTTAGCTTTCAAAATAGCCTTTTTATAAACAGAAATTGCTGAATTTTCTAAAATAAATGTATTACGATTGACACTTACAGTAATTGAATTCTTTAAAATTTTAGTTGTGTGACACATTATTTAACGAGGATTTCCTTTGGGACTCAAAAATTTAAACAAACACCATCAAGGTAATATTAGTATAAGTCTGCTAGTCTGGTGATCTTCGTTTAGTTAATAACATTAAGCCAAACAAATAACCCGTTGGTAATCGTTTAAAACAGTACTAGTTGTTAATTTAAGAATAACTTTATGTTATATATATATATACATATATATATATATGTATATATATATATATATAGGGGGAGGTTCTATTAAGAAATAAATATATGTTAATTTAAGAATAACTTTATGTTAGATATATATATATAATAAATTGCATTATTACTGATTGTTATGAGTATGTTATTGCTTATGTGATGTATGTGATGTATGCAATATAATCTGTTTATTTTGTTTATGGGCATGCATATGCATATACAAAACTCTATTGTGATGTATGCTTATGTGATATATGTATTATAATTTGGTTGTTATCGTTGTTGAGCCGGGGGTCTCTTTGGAAGCGGTCTCTCTGTCTCTCAAGATAGAGGAAAGACTGGTCACCACCTACCCCTCCCAGACCCCACTCTCAGTGGGATATACTGGGTATGTTTGTTTGTTTGTTTATATGTTCATTTAGAAACTAATAGGTCAAATCCTTCAACGTGTATTATCAAAACAACAACTTTATTCAATTTCTACTACATTTGTGCCGGCTTGGTCGTCCTTCCGAGACTGTTTTTCACCATCTTTTGTTTTCTCCACCGTCCTTAAACCTTTGCAACATTATCGTCACACATGTAGTACTTCTAAATCGAAACGATTATCATTTTCACCATCTTTGTTTCGTAACACTTCACATTTACCATATTGTTCATTGTGACATATGTGGGGACCATCTCTCACCGCTTCTCGTTCTGAGTATCATTATTTCATCATGCTTGTTGATGATTTTAACAGATTCATCTGATTATATTTTTTATTTCATCATTCTGAATAAAGATAAATTACATTTATTTCATTGTTTTAAATAATTTGTTGAGAGCCTTTTTTCCTCACTATCAAACACTTAAGGTTTGATTTGAAAACGAAAGTTTTGTTAGATTATAAATCATATAATTTATCTTTTATCTTAAAAAGAACAAAAAGATAAGCTTTTAGCTTTCAAAATAGCCTTTTTACAAACAGAAATTGATGAATTTTCTATAATAAATGTATTACGATTGGCACTTACAGTAATTGAATTCTTTAAAATTTTAGTTGTGTGACACATTATTTAACGAGGATTTCCTTTGGGACTCAAAAATTTAAACAAACACCATCAAGGTAATATTAGTATAAGTCTGCTAGTCTGGTGATCTTCGTTTAGTTAATAACATTAAGCCAAACAAATAACCCGTTGGTAATCGTTTAAAACAGTACTAGTTGTTAATTTAAGAATAACTTTATGTTAGATATATATATATATATATATATATATATATATATATATATACATATATAGGGGAGAGATCAAATGAAAACCATCATTTTAGTAGAAAACCATAAAAACTATTATCAACCAATCACATAATTTCTAATATCTTTTTTTATATTTATTGTTGAAAGGCTATATTTGTAATTTTAACACTCCACTATTTTTGTTAAATTCCTAAATTTACTCATGTCAAGTAATTACTTTATTCTCTCTGAAATTGTTTTCAAAATCACTGTACCATTTATATTTTCAATATTACTATACTTTTCAAACAAAAATCTTTTTTCAATCAAAATTTTCATCCACAATGAACGAAAACCAATTATGATTAATTTTGATATTGACAAGAGTATTATTTTATTTGAATACTTACTTTTGATCATTTAAGACTGTAATTAGCTTTCTTTTAAATTCACATGTTTCCTCATTTAAAATTCATGATTATTGTGATTCCAAATCTCTATAATTCGTGGTATGGTGATTTCAAATATTTTAATAATCCTTTTATTTGATTAAAAATTAAATTAGATAACATATTTGCTTTAATTTAATAATTATTTAACAAGTGTGATTTGAATCCTTGAATAGCTATTTATTATATCTACTTAATAATCATTGTTCTTCTTTTCAAATCCTAGTAATACAAAAATCCGTGGCACCTTTATATATACTTTATATGTGTTTCATGATTTTTTTTCTTGTTTGTTTTTTTAGATATGGGCTCTGATAATCCTAATAGGATTATGCCTATCAATGATACTAATGTTTACAATATTAGTCAAAATTTGACACCTCAGTGTTACATACACGTAACTCAATATATGTAAGAATAATAAACAGTAGATAAAACACTAGTTCTAGATTAAACATAATAAAAACCTTAAAATATTTTGATGAAAACTGTAACTCGTAAGTAAAATTAACAAACATAATTTTTACTTACATATACGTATGCAACTTATTACATAAATGTAACACGTTGTCATATTTTCAAACAAATAATAATAATAAATACAACTCATATATGAGATAATAAACAATAGTAAAGACATCAGTTCTAAATTAAATATCTCTTATAACATTTAGTTGAAAACCGTAACTCATATGTAAGTAAATTAAAACTAATCACACATTTAAACACCATCTAAACACTTACATATATGTATGACCTTTATAACAACTGCATAGCATATTTATAACTCAACTACAACTTACTCTATGTTATTTTGACAAAAAAAATTGAATACATTATATGATATGAGTACAAATATACACATACATATTAACTTCACTAGATAAACGTAAACCATATTATTCATCGTACATTTATATATTTGTGTAAGTATACGTGAAATAACTAGAAAAAAAAACAAAAAAAAACAAATATTAAATAAGGTTTGAAAAAGAAATTAAATGAACAACTAATAATATAACAATATATCATATTGTACAATAATAATTAAATAAGGAAACTAAATTGTAAACCAAATTACTTCACGTCCACCGCACCTTCAAAATCATGGATACTTTCCTTGATTTCTCTCAACAAACTCCTCCGGATTCATCGGGATTTAGACGGTATATCCTTGATATGGCTCCTTTTGAGCTCTTATACGGTCGAAAATGTAGAGCACCGATATGTTGGAACGAGGTTGGAGAAAAGATGATTGAGGGTCCTGAACTGGTGCAGATTACGAATGAAAAGGTTGCCATTGCTCGTGAGAAACTAAAGGAGGCTCAAAGTAGACAAAAGAGTTATGCAGACCAACATCGACGAGTACTGGAGTTTCATGTTGGTGATAAAGTGTTCCTGAAAGTATCACCATGTAGAGGTGTCCGACATTTTGGTATTAAAGGAAAACTTAGTCCTCGTTTTATTGGACCGTTTGAGATTCTTGAAAGAGTAGGAGAAGTCTCGTATCGGTTGGCATTACCACCGCAACTTTCTCATGTCCATAACGTATTTCATGTATCTTTATTAAGGGGATACAACTACCATCCGCTACATGTTATCAGTTATCCTCTGCATGAAATTCGAGAAGATCTATCTTATGAAGAGGAACCTGAGGCTATTCTTGACCGCCAAATACGAGTCATGAGGCGTAAGTCGATACCGTTTGTTAAGATTTTATGGAAAAATCATTCTGAGCGTGAGGCAACATGGGAGATAGAAGAAATGATCCGATCTCAATACCCTAGTCTGTTTGAAAACTAAGGTATGTTTATCTGACCTTTGAATATTGGTAGTTATATTATTTGTAGACAAAACCATACGTACCTGAATTACCTTTGCTTGTTAGACACCATATAGGTGTTTATGTGACTTCTACTTGCTATTATTTGCTTTAAAAGTTGCAGTAACTTAAGAAATTTCTTGTTTTAAATGTTGCATGTATTTGAGTGTGTTTGTGTACGTTTTAACTAGAATTTCGAGGGCGAAATTAATTTAAGGGGAGTAGAGTTGAAATAACTAGAAAAAAAAACAAAAAAAACAAATATTAAATAAGGTTTGAAAAAGAAATTAAATGAACAACTAATAATATAACAATATATCATATTGTACAATAATAATTAAAATAAGGAAACTAAATTGTAAACCAAATTACTTCACGTCCACCGCACCTTCAAAATCATGGATACTTTCCTTGATTTCTCTCAACAAACTCCTCCGGATTCATCGGGATTTAGACGGTATATTCTTTTGTTTCAAGGAAACGATTGGGTAATTAAATCTATAAGGAGGATGATGTCACACCCTCAATTTCCACGAACGGGGTTTTACCGTTAGGCGTGTGACATACCAGGATCTCAGACACAGTCATATCGAACGACACTATATGAATTTAAAACATACATTCGATGCACATTAACTGAGTTTACAATAATGCGGAAGCGTGTACAAAAGTAGTAAATCCATTACATACTGTTACAATAGCCATGTTCACACAAAATGTTCAATGCTGAAAATAAACTAGATGAATGCATGTCCTGAGTGCGTTTCCTGAAGCGTGCCTCATAAGCTTAAGCATCCCTGTGACCTGAGAAAACATGCTAAAGTGTGTCAACATAAAGTTGGTGAGTTCACAGGTTTAATTAAACAAAAAGGTATTCGTAAGCGTTTCCATGTTATGCGTTTCAATGGTTTAGTACATAAAGCATATCGTTAGGTAGCTAGCCTAAGTTCTTGTTACTTAGCGTTTAGTGTTTCGAACCGAAGCTGACTGTTTACGTCCCAATGTGTGTTCTCCACGTCTCTACCGACCGTGGGAAGCGCAAGTTCCACGCCTTAACCGACCGTGGCAATCGTAAGTTCCACGTCTTGACCGACCGTGGCAATCGTATGTGTTCCGTCATGTCTCATAGGACCATGACGGGGTGTTCCACGTCTTAACCGACCGTGGCAATCGTATGTTAGGTCAATTGTGCGCCCGTTTGACCTCCAATCAAGCTAGCGCGACTAGCCCGGGCGGGGTTTGTCAGACCCAGTAGTACTACTCAAAATTTCCTCGCTAATCCCATTACTAACGTTCGAGTGTGAGGGGACATGAGTGTGTTGCACTAACGTAACAAGCGATATCAATATTACTACAACCATTAATGTATATGTGTTTTGTATGTGTTTTGCATGTTTTCTCCCCCAAACGGAAAGAGATGTAAAAAGGGGCCGTGAAACTCACAGATGATGTTGTAAGTGTGTAGGATGAAATGTCTCCCAAGTGTTGTTTACGATGCGCTGTCAAACACCTATTGACAGTTGTGTAAGCGTTAATGTTGTGTTTAGCGTTAACAGACATGTTTAGTCGAGTCGGGTCGCATGGGTTCGGTCGGGGGTGTCACACACACAAGCAGTCATAGACGTATTAGACTTCATGTAGACTTCTAATGAGTGGTTGATATTTATAAACAGTTACGTTGTTTTAGGTTGAAAAGTATGTGCTTGTTGATTGCGTTGACTTTAATCTTTGTGGTCAAGAAATGACACTTATTGTTGTTAACTTGTCGTCGCACGATAGACACGTCGCACACCAGGAGGATTCACATCGAAATGACTCCAGTCGCATAACAAGGCTAGACGCCCAACTGGACACTTCATTCGCACGAATAGGCCTTCAATCGTACGAATCAAGTTTCCTCGTACGATTGAACCCTCATTCATGCGACTCAGCGTTCAGTCGTACCACACATTTCCCAATCGCCCGAACCAACTACCAATCGCGCGAGTGAACCTTCATTCGTGCGGTTGGTCCTTCAGTCGGGTGATACCCAGTCGCACACATTCATTCGGCTGACTCAATCGCACACATTCATTCGGCTGACTCAATCGCACCATTCATTCGCACGTTTCATCCCAGTCGCCCCGATCAATCGCGCGAGGAACCGATCGCATGACTCAGTCGCACGGTCGGCCCAGTCGCGGACTGCAGCAGGTCGCGACTGCTGGGCAGGTCGAACGGCCTTCGGCTGTTCCGTGCTCGGTTTTATCACAATCAAGACTTCCAGAAACACTCTCCTAACATGTCTAAGGGTAATGCACTCTCTGATTGACCTCAAACGCACCCCCACGACCACATGCATTCGGGTTGAACCGAACACCCCCGAATCTCATACTTGCAGCAGTGAAACGGGTGTCAAAACAGATGGAAATGGTCGCCTACCTGCTGGGATCGTGATTCTTTAGCTGTTGCGTGGCTTAATCCGCGAAAACGAGCTCAATCGGGTGGTTTTGGGTGCTAGGATGAACAATCGGAGGTGAAGGAGCGATGAAGAGAAAGAGAGCAGGGAAATGGGAGTGTTTGGCTGGTGGGTGGGTATTTATACCCAGCCCCAGTTTGCCAATTGACAGGTTTAGTCCCTGTACTTAGGTACCGAGTCCCCGAATGTGTTTCGGTTGATAACGACTTGGACGAGCGAGCTCTATTAATTATAGGATTCCTTAGGTGATCTCGTTTATGTGAATTCCCTACAAACACCCGCGTTAGTATTTATTACATTAGTTTAACGATGTCGTTGGTGGTGTTTGTATATGCATTTCGAGTATTTGCGTGTACGGGTAAATGTTAACGACAACGAATTTTGGAAAATGTTAATCTGAAATTACGGGGTGTCACATCATCCCCTTGTTGCAGGAATTTTCGTCCCGAAAATTAGTACATCATGTTACGTGCATTTACGGGTAGTACAAGACTCAACGGTTTGTGATGTGGAATAGAGTACCGTGTATCTAGGAGTTGGATGCCTGGTTTTGGAACAGTTGAGGGTATTCCTCTTCATCTGATCCTCGCGTTCCCAGGTAAATTCTGGTCCACGCTTCGAGTTCCACGGATTTTAACGATAGGGATACGACTGCGTTTGAGTGTCTTGACCTCTCGGTCCATGACTTCCACCGGTTTCTCGATGTAATGTAGTTGCTCGTCCACATGTATCTCGTCCAACGGGACGATGAGAGTTTCGTCTGTAAGGCATTTCCTCAAGTTGGAGACGTGGAACACATCGTGTACTCCATGGAGTTCTTCGGGTAGGTTCAGCTGATAGGCCACTGGGCCAACCCGTTTGACAATCTCAAACGGTCCCACGTACCTAGGGCTTAGTTTCCCACGTTTCCCGAAACGGATCACACCCTTCCAAGGTGACACTTTCAAAAGCACCCTGTCACCTATTTGGAATTCCAATGGTCGGCGACGCTTGTCAGCGTACTCTTCTGTCGGTCTCGGGCTGCTGCCATACGGTTACGAATTTGCACGATTTTCTCAGTCGTCTCGTGCACCAGTTCAGGGCCGGTGAGTTGACTTTCCCCAACTTCCGCCCAACAGATAGGTGATCGGCACTTACGCCCATACAGTGCCTCAATGGAGCAGCTTTGATCGAGGTGATAGCTATTGTTGTAGGAAAACTCCACTAGCGGTAAATGAGTTCCCAACTGCTGCCAAAATCTATGACGCAGGCACGTAACATGTCTTCTAGAGTCTGGATCGTACGCTCACTTTGGCCATCAGTTTGGGGGTGGTACGCGGTGCTCATATCCAGCCGCGTTCCCAGTGATCGTTGTAAGGACTGCCAGAAGTGTGAAGTGAATCGGGCGTCACGATCAGAGATATATGGAAACTGGCACACCATGCCGAGAGACTATTTCCCTGAGGTAGATACGAGTCAACTTTTCCATGCGATCAGTCTCCCGGATTGCCAGGAAGTGTGCGGACTTCGTCAGACGGTCCACGATCACCCAAATGGTATCGCATCCGCTGGGAGTCCGAGGGAGTTTCGTGATAAAGTCCATGGAAATCTGCTCCCATTTCCATACTGGTATTTCTGGTTGTTGGAGTAGACCAACGGTCGTTGATACTCCACCTTGACCTTAGAACAGGTTAGGCATCTGCTTACGTACGTGGCAATGTCAGCTTTCATATTCGGCCACCAGTAATGGACTTTGAGATCGTGATACATCTTGTCTGAACCTGGGTGGATTGAGTACCGGGACTTGTGAGCTTCGTCCATCACCAGTTCCCGCAGACCTCCATACAAGGAATCCATGTTCGATCCATGAAGTAGCGGATTTCGTCAGGCTTGGTTTCTAGTTGCTTCTCCATGCCTCGTAGCGATTCGGCTTTCAGGTTCTCGCCTTTTAACGCCTCGAGTTGAGCATTGCGGATTTGATCCGGTAAACCGATGCGAATGGTGAGTTGCAATGCCCGAACTCGTCTCGGCTTGGGTGTTTCCTTCCGGCTTAGGGCGTCAGCTACTACATTTGCCTTGCCCGGATGATACCTGATCGTACAGTCGTAGTCGTTCAACAGCTCGACCCAACGACGTTGCCTCATATTTAGCTCCTTCTGTTCGAAGATGTGCTGGAGACTCTTGTGATCGTTGTAAATGGTGCACTTGGTACCGTACAAGTAGTGTCTCCATATCTTGAGTGCAAATACCACTGCTCCAGCTCTAGATCATGTGTCGTGTAGTTTTTCTCATGAATCTTCAGTTGTCGGGACGCATAGGCAATCACCTATTGCGTTGCATTAGCACGCAACCGAGGCCTTGAATAGACGCATCACAGTAGACCACAAATCATCTGTCCCCTCAGGCAGGGATAGAATCGGTGCTGTACAGAGTTTCTCGCTTCAGGATCTGAAATGCAGATTCTTGTCTATCACCCCAATCATACGTGATGCCTTTATGAGTTAATGCGGTGAGAGGTTGAGCAATCTTTGAGAACCCTTCGATGAATCGTCGATAATAGCCAGCTAACCCAAGAAACTGTCGCACCTCGGTCGGAGTCTTAGGCTAGCCCAGTTCTTGATAGCTGCTATCTTTGCTGGATCAACGTGTATCCCATTCTCATTGACCACATGACCCAAAAAGTGGACCTCTCGCATCCAGAAGTCACACTTCGAAAATTTTGCGTACAACTGTTCTCGTCTCAACAGCTCCAGAATTAGTCTAAGGTGTTCTTCGTGTTCTTCTTTATTCCTTGAGTAAATGAGGATGTCATCGATGAAGACAATAACGAACTTGTCTAGGTAGGGTTTGCACACTCGGTTCATTTCCATGAAAACCGCTGGTGCGTTGGTCAACCCGAATGGCATAACCAAGAATTCATAGTGACCATACCTCGTTCTGAAAGCAGTCTTTGAAATGTCTTCTTCTCGAATCCTTAGCTGGTGATAACCCGATCTTAGGTCTATCTTTGAATAGTAACTCGACCCTTGTAGCTGGTCGAACAGATCATCGATGCGCGGGAGGGGATAACGATTCTTAACTGTCGCCTTGTTCAGTTCTCTGTAATCGATACACATACGAAAAGTTCCGTCCTTCTTCTTGACAACAGAACTGGAGCTCCCCATGGTGATGAGCTAGGTCTAATAAAGCCTTTATCCAATAGTTCCTGCAATTGCGTGGACAGCTCTTGCAGTTCCCTTGGAGCTAGTCTGTACGGTGCCTTCGCGATAGGGGGGCGCTCCCGAACTAAATCAATTTGGAATTCGACCTGGCGGTGCGGTGGAAGACCGGGTAGGTCTTCAGGGAAACCTCAGGATAATCACGTACAACTGGATGTCTTCAATTTTCTTTCCTCCTCGGTTTCTTTTCAGTGACCATGGCTAAGAAGCGGTATGACCCTTACGCAAACACTTCTGAGCTTTCATGTGGGAGATGATTCCAGAGACCATGCCACTCCTTTCGCCCTGAACTGATAGAATTTCACCACTAGGAAGTGGTATGCGTACGATTTTCTCTCCACAGATGATTTCAGCTTGATTCTTGGATAGCCAGTCCATACCCACAACTACGTCAAACTACCAAGTGTGACAGGCATCAGATCTATATCTATCTCGTGACCGCATAATCCTAGTCTGCACCCCTTGGCGATATGAGTTGCCTTGATTAGTTTTCCGTCAGCTAATTCTACCACATAACTAGGTTCCATGACAGCTAGGGTTACATCTAAGAACTTAATGAATTCGTCGGAAACAAACTCCTATCAGCTCCAGTATCAAATAGTACAGTAGCAAAGCACCCATTCAGGGGAAACGTACCAGTAACCACGTTCTGGTCATCCCTTGCCTCACCGGAGCCAATCACGATGCACGACCTTTAGCGTTGCCCCCGTTGTTACCCTTGTTTCCACCCTTCAGCTGCGGGCAATCCCTCTTGTAGTGGCCCTCCTTACCACATTCATAACAGATTCTAGTCGCTCCGCCCTGGCGTTGTTGTTGGGGTTGTTGCTGTTGAGTCATTATTTCACCCCGGCAGTCTTTGGCTGCGTGACCCATCTTTCCACATCTCTGACAACGGAGTCGGTCACATGGGCCTTGGTGATGGAAGTTGCACCGTTACACTTAGGATTCTTGCCTGCGTAGCCACTCGCCCCTGGCCATAGTTATTGTTGTTCTGATTGTTGAAGCTTCTTGAAGGTCAACCCTTTTGGTTTGTTGTTGTTGCGGGGTGTTGTTGGAGCTCGATGACTTGTTTGTTATTGCCGTCCCATTTCCTCTGTGATCAGAAGAACCAGAAGCAGCGCCACGTTTGGCAAGGTGCCCTGTGCCACTGCCTGGTCAGTGAGCTTATGGGCCAGTCGGATGGCCTGCTGAATGGTGACAGGATCAGCAGCCATCACGCTAGCCTGGATCTGAGGAGCCAAGCCATCAATGTACTTTTCGATCCGTTTGTAGGCCGGAGTCACCATCTGAGGACATAATGCTGCAACTCGTGCGAACGAGTCGTGTACTCCTCAATGTCGGAACCAATCATCTTTAAGTTCCAAAACTCTGCCTCCAGTTTCTGGACTTCACTCCTGGGGCAGTACTCTTCTTTCTCATCAGAATTTTGAAGTCTTCCCATGGCATACCATTTGCAGCACCAAGTCCTAAGGTTTGGACTTGTGAATTCCACCATGTCAGGGCTGGTCCCTCCAATGTGCCGGAGGCGTACTTGACCCGGTTTTCATCAGGACAGCTGCACATGGCAAACACTGACTCAAGTTTCTCTAGCCAGCGAAGCAGTGTGACAGCGCCCTCAGAGCCGCTGAAAGAATGAGGCTTGCAATCCATAAACATCTTGAAGGTACAGACTGTTGGACCTCCTCGATTCGGGTTCTGGTTGTTCTGGTCCTGATTGCGGGCCTGTTCATAAGCTGCAAGCGCATCAGCCACGCGCTCGTTGATGATTGCATTCAGCTCGGCTTGAGTTAGGGTGATATTTCCTCGTCCCCCGGGCGTCCAGGTCCTCTTCCAGACATGGTTTCTTCTTCAATTCACAACACATACTAATCAATAACTAGATAATAATTATTGACAATAATAATATATTGTATCATGCTAGTAAGAATGAGGGGTTTGGTCGCATATCGATAGTAAGATTTTATGAGGTCCGAGGCCTTATGCCTCCTGTGTATGGAATTGAAATTTGTACTGGCCATTACCGTTATCACCCAATAGAGTTGCCAGAGTTCTCATGCATGACAAATTACAATTACGTGTGCACCCGTGATTCTAATTCGCTTTGCATGGTCACACATGGTTCCTCCTATTCGAGATAACATACCTTGTCCAGTACCGAGCGTCATCAATGATAGAAGTGTCAAAGATGTAGTTGTTACACCAAGAGTCAAAACTAAGTTGTACCAAAGTTGTACAAGCGAATTGGGTGTCTAAGTCCGATTCTCTAATCGACTTGAATATCTTAGTTGTCCCTCATCTACTGCTCAGACTAGCATAGAGGATAGGATATGTTGGGATAGTAACAAGCGTGAGAGAGTTAGTTCTTTTTGTTTGTCATCGTTAAGCTTATCGCGTGTGTTAGAAATGAGTTTCGTGTTCCAATCATGGAAATGTTTGATTCAGTTCGTTGTTGCTTTCACTCCACGAGTGAAGGGTCAAGTGTAAGCGTTGGTAGTGAGCGAGCGCGATTCTCCGCCCCTCTGTCAGCCGGTAATGACACACATGTCATATCCATAGTGTTATGTTTGCTCAGCAGTATAATATCAATACACCAGAAGGTTGTTTGCACAATAGTGGTAACCATGTAAGAGTGTTTGTGCAATACTAGTGTTGTGTCTAAGGCTATAGTCTAGATGCAATGCAATCCTAGTTCTATACCTGTGGCTCTGATACCAATCTGTCACACCCTCAATTTCCACGAACGGGGTTTTACCGTTAGGCGTGTGACATACCAGGATCTCAGACACAGTCATATCGAACGACACTATATGAATTTAAAACATACATTCGATGCACATTAACTGAGTTTACAATAATGCGGAAGCGTGTACAAAAGTAGTAAATCCATTACAATACTGTTACAATAGCCATGTTCACACAAAATGTTCAATGCTGAAAATAAACTAGATGAATGCATGTCCTGAGTGCGTTTCCTGAAGCGTGCCTCATAAGCTTAAGCATCCCTGTGACCTGAGAAAACATGCTAAAGTGTGTCAACATAAAGTTGGTGAGTTCACAGGTTTAATTAAACAAAAGGTATTCGTAAGCGTTTTCCATGTTATGCGTTTCAATGGTTTAGTACATAAAGCTATCGTTAGGTAGCTAGCCTAAGTTCTTGTTACTTAGCGTTTAGTGTTTCGAACCGAAGCTGACTGTTTACGTCCCAATGTGTGTTCTCCACGTCTCTACCGACCGTGGGAAGCGCAAGTTCCACGCCTTACCGACCGTGGCAATCGTAAGTTCCACGTCTTGACCGACCGTGGCAATCGTATGTGTTCCGTCATGTCTCATAGGACCATGACGGGGTGTTCCACGTCTTAACCGACCGTGGCAATCGTATGTTAGGTCAATTGTGCGCCCGTTTGACCTCCAATCAAGCTAGCGCGACTAGCCCGGCGGGGTTTGTCAGACCCAGTAGTACTACTCAAATTTCCTCGCTAATCCCATTACTAACGGTTTCGAGTGTGAGGGACATGAGTGTGTTGCACTAACGTAACAAGCGATATCAATATTACTACAACCATTAATGTATATGTGTTTTGTATGTGTTTTGCATGTTTTCTCCCCCAAACGGAAAGAGATGTAAAAAGGGGCCGTGAAACTCACAGATGATGTTGTAAGTGTGTAGGATGAAATGTCTCCTAAGTGTTGTTTACGATGCGCTGTCAAACACCTATTGACAGTTGTGTAAGCGTTAATGTTGTGTTTAGCGTTAACAGACATGTTTAGTCGAGTCGGGTCGCATGGGTTCGGTCGGGGGTGTCACACACACAAGCAGTCATAGACGTATTAGACTTCATGTAGACTTCTAATGAGTGGTTGATATTTATAAACAGTTACGTTTTTTTAGTTGAAAAGTATGTGCTTGTTGATTGCGTTGACTTTAATCTGTGGTCAAGAAATGACACTTTATTGTTGTTAACTTGTCGTCGCACGATAGACACTCGCACACCAGAAGATTCACATCGAATGACTCCAGTCGCATAACAAGGCTAGACGCCCAACTGGACACTTCCTTCGCACGAATAGGCCTTCAATCGTACGAATCAAGTTTCCTCGTACGATTGAACCCTCATTCATGCTACTCAGCGTTCAGTCGTACCACACATTTCCCAATCGCCCGAACCAACTACCAATCGCGCAGTGAACCTTCATTCGTGCGGTTGGTCCTTCAGTCGGGTGATACCCCAGTCGCACACATTCATTCGGCTGACTCAATCGCACACTTCATTCGCTGACTCAATCGCACCATTCATTCGCACGTTTCATCCCAGTCGCCCCGATCAATCGCGCGGAGGAACCGATCGATGACTCAGTCGCACGGTCGGCCCGTCGCGGACTGCAGCAGGTCGCGCTGCTGGGCAGGTCGAACGGCCTTCGGCTGTTCCGTGCTCGGTTTTATCACAATCAAGACTTCCAGAAACACTCTCCTAACATGTCTAAGGGTATGCCTCTCTGATTGACCTCAAACGCACCCCCACTACACCATGCATTCGGGTTGAACCCGAAACACCCGAATCTCATACTTGCAGCAGTGAAACGGGTGTCAAAACAGAGGAAATGGTCCGCCTACCTGCTGGGATCGTGATTCTTTAGCTGTTGCGTGGCTTAATCCGCGAAAACGAGCTCAATCGGGTGGTTTTGGGTGCTAGGATGAACAATCGGAGGTGACTGAGCGATGAAGAGAAAGAGAGCAGGGAAAATGGGAGTGTTTTCTGGTGGGTGGGTATTTATACCCGCCCCAGTTTGCCATTGACAGTTTAGTCCCTGTACTTAGGTACCGGGTCCCCGAATGTGTTTCGGTTGATAACGACTTGGACGAGCGAGCTCTATTAATTTATAGGATTCCTTAGGTGATCTCGTTTATGTGAATTCCCTACAAACACCCCGTTAGTATTTATTACAATTAGTTTAACGATGATGTCGTTGGTGGTGTTTATATGCATTTCGAGTATTTGCGTGTACGGGTAAATGTTAACGACAACGAATTTTGGAAATGTTAATCTGAAATTACGGGGTGTCACAGATGATGTAAACCCTCAATTGAAAAAAAAAAAAAACTTTCAAAACGTCCGCCTCCCACCCTCTCCGCTGGAACGCTCTAGCGCCGTTCAAAAAAAAAATAGACACCAACCCAACGACGCAAGGGCTTCGCTACGACTCTGTTTGACCGTTTCTTTTTCAACCAAGGTGTATTGTTCCTCTCCATTTGAGCCCTGAATCTTGGAACTACTTTTGCTCATACTCTGTCAGAATCGCAATGAAATACGAGATCAACGTTTCTGTTCAACCAAGGTAGCACAACGGTTCCTTGTATTCATTTATTGATAATGTTCCTAACTGGATAATCCAAAATAACATCGGGTTTTTCATTGTAGGTTTCGAGACAACTAATCGTCTCTATTTGAAACCCGTGTCGTTTTTAGCCTTGGAGACAATCTATTCGTATTGTGTACCGAGTCAAAACGGACCATCGTCACGCCTGCACCGATTCCCAATTTCCAAGTTTCGATCTAGTGTTTGTACTGTTACTCTCTTGTTCCGCCTCTCTTCGCTACTAAGTACTCATCGATTAATCATCATGTATTATGTCTTAGTTATACTAGGATTTAGACTTTGTGTTCTTTTAAATATGACTAGTACAAACTCTATTCAAAACTTAACGTGGGAGGAATTTAGCCGATTATATAATAGTAAAGGGTGGAGAAGATGATGTCTAATATATAGTTGATTTTGTAAATCATTCATGTTTAATAATATATTATTGTTTGAATTAAAACATTGGCATAAATGATTTTGATCTTTAAACATGATTGTTACCAACGAAGTTAAATTACAAATGTAAGAATCTTTCTGTGAAAAAGTCTAAATTATGAATAAGAAATTAAAGTTGATATATATATATACATATATATATATTATACAAAGATAATTAGTATTTGAAATAATTTTGTTGAGTTAAATAAACTAGAGTAAATAGGGGGGTGTTAGCAAACCGATTATAGAATATATATATATATATATATATATAATATATATATATAATATATATATATATATATATATATAATATATGTAATAATAGAAACCAAACTAAACATAAAACAATATAAATTTAGTATATTATGATATTGTAGGTCTACGTGATAACTGATTCGAGCATAGGAGTATTTAAGTTATTGTGAAGCAAAAACCTAAGGTACGGATAATCTGATTCTATCTACAATATGTAGTGATCGTACCTTACTTCTCGTTTTATTTTATTATATTGTGTCGCTACTAGTTGGATTTGATACGTCCTTATCTGTAAACTATATAAATTACGTCTGACGTTTCATTCATTTGTTTTGTTGGTTAGTTATTAGTTTGGCCCACCCTACGACTTAGTTTAATGTTTGTTCTGTGTTATCATTATTCATTCATTTTTATTTTTATTTTGTTGCTTTAGTTAGTATAGATTTATTTATGTTTAATAAATTTAAATTGGTTATTTGATCTGTTAATCTGAACTCTGATACCCGAGCAACACTTTCTATGGGGGTTCCATAGACTCGTCATTGCGGCATCGATGACTTGGCACCATCCGTGGCGGTGTGATAAGACCACAGCGTCTCTATTTTATATGTATATCTATGTGCTCGGAGAAGTACTTAGCTATATCTGTTTCAGAGGCGTATGGACTGGTCCAGGATATATATGCATCTGGTGGATGTGAGTGTATGCCAATGCTCCTCCACACCTTGGTACTTAGGGACTGCAGCCCTTTGTACACTATGTTATTACTATATTTTCTGATATCTGTTTCTGGCTCTTGGGTATTTCCATTAATCTGAATATGTTGTATCTGTCTGAAAATCTGTCTTCTGTTAATCTTGATGGTCTGAATGAAATCTGATATCGATACTATATGCTATCTGATTATGATGTCACCCTCTCAAATTCCGGGTCTGGAATCTATCACGGAGGGGTGAGCAAACAGGATCGAACACAGTAGTTACACATGAGATTCAGTTATCTATATGATAGTTTTAGATAACCATTCCATTTTAATCAGAGCATTAGATATTATACGCAGTGGAAATAAATATATAGATTGTTTCTTAACAATACGTCTAATCATATCTTATCAATAACCGATATGTATCTGGAGCTCTTATATGATCCTACGTGCATATCCAAAAGCTCCTAGTAGATACCTGAGAACATTAAATCAAGTGTCAACACAGGTTGGTGAGTTCATAGGTAAATAAAACATATTTGATAAATCATCCATTATCATTCAAAGAGGGTTTATTGTCAAAGTGTGAGTTTAATTTACTCACCGGTATATGAATAGCCTGTCGGAACCCTTTTTTAATAAGGTGAACCCGCTATCCCACATACCCACTATGTACAAGCCCAACAAATCCATCACATAAGATTTGTCCATGTATCATAGTTTAATTTTTCCCTTTTCCTTTTTATGTGTGTATATGCCAGTTTTAATAATTCAAATCAGAGGCGCGAATCCTCTCTTTACATTTATCCTCATATGGTGGGGTAAGTGGAACTATATGGCAAAACTTATATAGCGCAAATCTGCCTTCTCACACCAGATATTGTCATCCCGAATGACAGCGAGATCTTTGTGCATCTGATAAGGACCACATGTCCAAACCTTTGTGGGGGTCAGTCACTCCCCGATAGTACTATCCAAAAGATCCCTGCCTTATAGCCCAGTTTACACAGAAGGATTTTCATAATGACCATATGTAATCATAAATGTGATCCAATTATTATTTAACATAATACACAAATAATTTGTAAATTTAATTACAACATGTATTCCAGCCCCAAAATATTTAAATGATTAAAAGGGGAATAGTTATGAACTCACCTCAGTCCTTGTGTATGGTGTTGACAAGCTAGTAAATTCCTGCTAAGGAATTATATTTCACGTAAGCAAACAGATACAAATCCAAAACCTAAATAATTAGATCTTGAACCTGGTGTTCAATTGATCTAGGGTTTGGTTTTCTAGAATTTGTATATAATATATAATTAAATCATTTAGTTATTTTGTTAATTCTTTATAACTAAAGATTTACATTTTTATAATATTTAATTTATAAAATCTAATTGTAAGATTTATAAATTGACACAATTGTCCAAACATTAGTTTTATATGATAATATTATTTTAATTTGGACATATAAATAATAACATATTTACATGACAAACATAATATATTTATCGAATTATTAATTATATTTAATTAGTAATTATAACATAATAGATTATTCAACAATAATATAAATTATCTAATTATTATTATGTTATCCATATGTACAAATAATAAATTAATAATTTAAATTTTATTTAGGATCTTATTTTTATAAGAATGACTATGTATAAGATTTATATTTAATTTTGTGAGATTTATAAACATTTAAATTTATAAAATCCAATTTATATTTATATTATCAGGACTAATCCATAGATATTAATGTCCATTAACAATTTGATGATTTAAATTTTATTAAAAACACCTTTTATATGGATATAATTTATAACATAGTAATAATTATTTACATAAATAATTAAGGTTTTTAATAATTAATTTCTACAATTATTATGATTTATCTTAATTAAAAATAATATGGTGTCCCAATCATGGATTAATACTTTAAATCATCATTTAAAGTCTATTTTATAAAATGGTTATTTATAATATTTTTAAATATTATTTTATAAATTTATTTTAAGGGTGTTTTAAATAATAAATTACAGAAAATCATTTAAGGTATTTAAAATAAAAGAAGTTCTTAAAAATATTTTTATAATTTTTGGTAATTTTATGTATTTTTTAAAATGCTTAAAATGCATTAAAAAATAATGAGAGGGGGCCGGTTCAACCCGTGACCTCCTCCCCATATCCCACACCCGAACCAGTGAGCCAATGCTCCAAGTCGCAACAGACTCCCATCCCAATTCCTTTTAACATCTTAAATCTAGTTTCCCCAATTGCACATGAACCTAGAACCAAATCGATCAAATTGAAGATCGAAATGGCTATGATAATGCACAGATTCATGATGCTTTTGTTCCCCATGATAAATCGAACAGAAGGGTGTTTTTTTATTTACCAGAAAGATGGTTGATCGATGATGAACACCTCGATGACATCGCGACAGAGACTGAGTTCAATTATGGTTCAAATGATGATGTTAATCCAATTAACTTGTGGTAGCTTCGTGGATGATCTTGATGCACAGACCCCTTTCAATTTCGGTTTATAATGGTTCTAAGTGGGTGTTCGAGTGAGTTGCAGGTCGCGCAGAAGAAGAGTTCGAATTCGATGAATGTGTTATTTTCAGATGTAATTGGAAGTGTAGTCCGATTAGTAGTATTTATAGCATTGTTGAGATGAGTTTAATTCGATTATTGTTAAGTTTTTTGGTGCGATTTGCACCTGTAAGTTACCGACAATCACGTGGGTCGGTTTGGATCGATCGCACTCAATTTTTGTTTAATCATTGTGGTTTTAGTTCGAATCTAGCAGGTGGGTGTGTCGGACGGTTTGATTTGATCAAAACCGTATGGTTGGCGTTTTGGTTGTCACCGGAGATACGCCGGAGGATGGCCGGAATGGGGTCGACGGGAGGGGGTTTGGTTTTTAAAATATTTTACAAAATAGCCCCTCAACTTTACCCTTTTTATTATTTTATGTTTTAAACCCTTTTAAAACGTTTTTTAAAATTACAGAATTAGTCCCTGGACTCATTTAATTAATTAAATTATTTTGTAAATTATAATATTTTCATTATTATTATATTTTCATTGTTAACATTATTATTTTTATAATAATATTATTATTATTATTGTCATTATTAGCATTATTATTTATAATAATCCATTATTCTTATTATTATTATTATTATTATTATTATTATTATTAATGTATTATTATTTTTGTTAATCAAAAAAAAAAATATATTATATATAGAAACCACATAAATATTATTTGAATTATCACATTTTTCGGGTTGTCACATCATCCCCCTGTTAGAGGAATTTTCGTCCCTAAAATTAAGATGTACTCGCAACATTTTTTTTTGAACAATTAGAATACTTGCACATCATTTCGTCCTCTCATTCCCAAATGAACTCAGGACCACGTCGGGAGTTCCATCGAACTTTGACAACCGAATCTTGCTCTGAATTTAAGAAAACGGGGTTTTCGATTAAATTCAGCAAGACACGAGTACTAAGGAAACAAATCTCGCTTTAGATTAGGACAAGCTTGCTTAGATTACCAAATGGAACACGTCAAGGTAATTTGATTCTTATGCCTTAAAGGCTTGTATATTGACCACAGTAACTTCACGTGCTACAATAGCAGCAATCTTACGACTAGGGTTTCTAGCCCGTGAACGGATTTGACGAGAAGCCATTCTGAGAGATCATTAAGAATTTTCATGGAAATATGTTCTATGAGAACCGAGGCTTTCTTGCTCACGTGTAGGAATGATGACTTATACGGACTACAATGTTACCACCCGACCAGATTCACCGGACTTAGCATGCACGACAAATTACAATTACGTGTGCACCCGTAATGGTAAGTTGCTTTGCATGATCACCCCGGTTCCCTATTAGGTTAACATATCCTTGTCATTATAGTGGTCATTAATGATAGAATACAAATATGTATGTATTATATCAGGACACGAGATTATTCCACGACAATAGATGTTCGCGAGTGTATCGTTTGATTTGTGAATCTAAGCGAGTACGTTGACTAATCAAAGTATTGGGTCAATCACAACTTTGTTGAAGACATGCGTACCTATAAGCAGATACTCATTTCAAGGGTTCCCAGGTAAGTAAACGGTCCATCGTTGATTTGGATATATGCGAATACCTTGCCTAGACAGAACACCTCGAGATACAGGCATCACGCTCTTCCAGCATTACATGTTTCAAGTTGTAAGACACAGACTTTGACGAATTTGAAACCATGAATAACAATTGAGTTTTGGAAGTTTGAAATCACTTGAATTAGGCACACAATGCCTTAGATATATTTAAATTCGTGTGTATATTGATAGAATCAAAGTATAAGAGAAATCACATAAGGCATATACTTCTTAATCTTAGTCAATCTCTAACTAGGCAATTTACCTTGTGCACTATTGGTGTGGCTATAGTTAAATGCAATTCCTATCACTATAACCAATGGCTCTGATACCAATCTTCACACCCTCAAATTCCGGTCCTGGAATTGACCGGCTTGTCGCGTGCACTAGTCAAAGATAGTATTATGTAGTTCCTTAATACCAAAACTATGTAGCAAATGGTAAGAAGGGTGTCGAATCACAAGGAGTATGTGGTTTGTGTTTAGATTTGAATTGGACTAACAATTAATTATGAAGCTTGCTATTTTGTTTATAAAAGAGTTTATATGTTTACTTGAGATGGTGTTGAGATTTTGTTCAACAAAGGAATGAACAAAACAAAAGGTTGCTTAGAAATGATTAATAAAATTAAGAAACTTAGAACAATGGTTGACAACACTAAGTTTAATAACAAGGTTCACCCCCGGTTGATATCATAAAATTATGGTGCTACTAATCCAACTAATTTGCATCAAAGATGTGAGTCATGCTAACGAGTTCATCATTACAAGGCTTAGGTGTCAAGAATTGTCAACGTTAATTACGGACAATAATACACTTCATTACACATGAACATTCAAACTCTACATCTACATAGCACACATGACCAACTCCATTTCTCAAAGACAAATTTCATACTCATTCATGCAATTTGGGAATTCAAGTTAAGATCAAAATACTAACATAAATGTTTCAAGCAATCAAATACAAAACACAATGATGCAATTTAGTTTTCAAACATTAACAAACCATAATCTTACAATATGAAAACCGGGGGAAAACCCAAAGAAGTTTAGCCTCTCATAGTTTTATGCACAAGAACAAGATTCAAAAGATAATTCATAACAACCAAATACATAACAAGGATCAAATTACCACAATATTCTGTTCTTCAACACAACCAAGAGTATCAACCAAAAGCTTGACCAAAGAAAATCTTGAATCTCAAATACCCGAATGTGTTTTTGTTTCAAGAGAGTGTTAATGTTGTTTCAAGAAGATGATGATGATAACAATGTTTTCCCATGCTTATAAAACAAAACAACCAGCCAAAAGTTCCATATATTCCTCCCAAACATCGTCACTTTTCCATCTATTCATCAAAAAGCATCCACTTGTGATTTTAATAAGTGAATCAACTTTCCAGGAAATCACCTCTACCGTAACTTACGGTAGCCACCGTAAGTTACGGTAGCCACAAGTTTGTACGGTGGAAAGTTTCTGTCATACGGTGGAAAAATCAAGTTTTGGGGTCCACCGTAATTTACGGTGGCCACCGTAAATTACGGTGGAGCCCTGAATATTCTTTGTCTTCTTTTCTTCTTTCCACGTACGTCCACTCCGTTCCGTCATGGTCCGTCCAACACTACGTTTTCTCCGTATTAAGCTCCATAATGTGCCTGAAACAAAAGCAACTGCAGTTATCTAATTCAAGATAATTACATGATTAAAAGAGAGAATGTTACGCGTTTAATCATCATAAAGGGTTGTTCTTTGAACCACCCGTCACATCCCCACACTTAACCGTTGCTTGTCCCAAGCAACATATCAAATCCATTTCAAACAAACGATCAATACACTCAAGCATAAACATGTAATACTTTTACTAACCCTTTCGTAATACCCAAAATGATACACCCCTCGCTATGTCTCTCCTCTCGGTGACAAGTAAGCTTTAGGATCTATGAGCTAGACACACAAAAGGCAAATAAGCGGTTGCACAACTATAAACTTGTACTTAATCGACCGTTCTCTCAGCGATTGCCAAACATGAATGCATATCAAAGGGACTTCAAGGTTGTAACTTGGCTAGGTGTGTGGGTAGGAAATGGAATATATATGAGGAAGCGAAGACTTAACCTGGTCTTTCATTACATAATAACAATAGCAACTAAATACCAAACCTAATACTATGAACAAAGTACTCAACTTCAATTCCCCTTTTTTTTTTTTTTTGTTTTTCTCCTCTTTTTTTTTTTTTTTTTTTTTATTTTTTTTATAATTTTTTTTTTTTTTTTCATAAAATAAAACAAACACAAATCTTCATGCAAACATCTAACACAGTATTGAAGATAAATACAATTACTAATCAACTAATAACACTATAAGACCAGGTCAAGGTAGGTAAATTTTTAAGGTAACTAGCTAAGGGGTAACAAATGATAGGCTTTTAGGCACAAAATTGGGTAACTAAATGTCCAAACCCCCGCCCTTCTCGCAACCAAGCTCATATATATAATTTATGAGGTCCAACCTCCCAAATCCCACACTCGCACACATCCAAGACGAGGTTACCTAAATGCCCTTATTCCTTACACATTCACATCCAACTTAAAGTCTCAGATCGTATTCAAGCACAAGTTCTAATGTACCCCCACCTATTGCCACTCTCACAAGAAATGTGTTATTTATCTACAAGTGTGGCTTCAACTCTCACCAAGAATAAAATGATTAAAGGTTGCCGATGCATCATTTGGATTTAATCCAAGGTGTTCAATTTCTCACAATGTTTTGCTTGAATTTTTTAAAAAAAATTTCAAAATTTCTCCCCATCCCCACACTTGAGGTACATTGACCCCAATGTACGGTTTTAAGAAGATTTGATCGCTTCAACGAACCAAACGTTCATAACTCAAACCATGGATTTGATAAATTTTTTTTTTTTTTTTTTTAGAAGAAACACACCACCAACTCTCGCATAGCCCAAAACAAAAGAAAATCACTTAACTCCACCCATCCACCCATCCGTAAACATGACGAACTAACAAATATTCACAAAATGTAAAAGAAAGAACACAACTTGACTAATAATAGCGGGGCTGAGGAGGCCCGAAGATAGAAGACATCATGTCATTCCACTCTCCGAAAGCAAACGCCGCTACCACTTCCCTCTTGCTGCGATGCTCCCTGTTGTGACGAGGATCTACCCATTGCGAATGATGGACCGGCGGGGTCGGATACGATACACTACCATCGTAAGGTGGTAGAGACGCATAATCCACCGGAGGTGGATCCACAACCACAGGCCGCCCTGCATGCCAGTCTGCATGCATCCTTCTTGCTTGATCATCTTCATACCGATGATTCACCTCCACCTCATGAGAATAAGCATGTGCACGATTCCATGCTTCCTGTCGGTCAAAATTATGCTTTAAGGCTCGTTCCATACTAGCACTCATCATTGTGTGCTGATCAAACAATGTTCGTTCAGAACCCGACCATGAATCAAAAATGGGTGCCGGAGGACGTTGGTTCTCGATAACTTCCTGCATGGTACCATCGTATGCCCAGTTTGGTGCGTACGATCGCTCCGTATAGTCAAAAAGCACCACCATGTCCCCCACCTGGACCCCCTCGATCCTCATGCACATCCTCCTCATGAGGCTCATCCGCATAATCCTCGTCCCCACTCGGGACTTCATCTCCACTTTCGGGCTCATCCTCTTCTCCCGGAAACAGTTCCCTCGCATCATCCTTCAACACTCTCCATCTCTGACCCTCCGATTTCAACTTGTGATATCTTTCTGATTGAGTGTAGGTCCATCCAGTACCCATCTTCCGAATCTCCAAAGGTTTATGTCTTTTAAATGCACCTTTGTCATCCTCTGTGATTGCCCTGAACTGCTTCAACAGTCCCGTGATAATTCGGCAGTATGGGATGATGTTCCTCCCCACTTTGTTACGGCATATCCAAAGGTGGTTCATGATTAAATACCGTATTGGAAATCGGGGCGACCCGTTGAGCAATGAGTAGAGAACTGGTACCTCTGAGTACCTAACCTGTTCCTTGTCTCCTCTTCGAGGAATGACATTCAGAATACAAATGGTCAGCAGCAATTTGGCTTCAATCTTCAGATTCCTCCGGTACAAAACACCACTAAAAGTACCGGGCAAGAATATCGCTGCCAACATGTCATTCCACCTTGGATGTTTCTCTGGTCTCAGCAACAAATCATCAAGGCTTGGAATCATGTAGTCACGGGCAGGTAAACTGTCATATTTGGCTAATCTTCGCAATGATTCGAATGACATCTCCACCTTTATCCCATTCACCTCACCCGTTAGCTTCATCTGTGATGGCCGATCATATCTGTTACATTTCAACGTCGCCATCCACTCTTGAATCTCAGTCATAAACAGGTTTTTGTTGTCCCTATCATAGCAACCAAGTGCCGCCTCCCATCCCAAAGCACGAAATCGGGCAAATACATTGAACGGCCCAAACTCAACTTCTCTGACCTCTCGTTCACAGATGAACGCAAGCAGCTTTATTTTTTAGCCTGTTCATTCGATCATGAAACAGAACTGGTTGCCACCTCTCTGGTTGATCCTCGAGAGGACCCGATTCCCACTTTGGTTTGTTGCCTTGATCCAAGTCCATCATTTCCTCCTCCTCACTTTCACTTTCATTAACCCCACCCAAGTATTGTCTCTTCCTAGGTTGCTCCGGTTCCTTGCCTTTGGAAGAGGAAGAACTTGCTCCGGCTCTATCTTTGGTTCTTACCATCTTTCTGCACATACAAAACAAACAACACACTAAACATAATAAGTACAATCCTTCCTCCACAATATCCCCACACTTGCTTGTTACTATGGTTGTAGATGTTAGTAATAATGAATGTGCATATTTGATTCTAACGAAAATTGGGCATGATGCCTCTACAATGTAAAGGTTCCCAAAAGTTAAGATTTCCCAAGTTCACAAGTTTCTCATCAAACTTACATCTACCATAACAAGCAAATGCTCATTCCATCATAAATAAAACAAAATAGTCCATAAGAATGAGTAAACACCATGTCATCCAACCATAAACCAAACACAAGTGAATATGTATGAACCAATGAAAAGAACAAAGCATAACCTCAATCTTCACAATGCACCATCAAAAACAATGAAACCAAGTCACATACCTTCAATTGATGATGATAATTTCGAGAAAGGCAAAAACTTGAAACCCCAAGAAAAATTCGAATTCTAGGGCTTGAGATTCGAACCCGAAAACTTCGTTTTTTCACAATTTGCTTCTCAAAATCAGAATCCACACGAATTTTAGTCGAGATAGGCTCAAGAATCACTTGATTTGGTTGAAAATTGAAGAAGATATGAAAGATTCAAGTTTGTGGGGTTATGGAGGTTATTGGAGAAGAAGAAGAAAGAAGAAGATGGTAAATAATGGGTTTAGGTCGTGGTTTTGAAGAGTTAAAGAAAAATGATTTTTTTTTTTTTTTTTTTTTTTTTTAGAAAACTGCCGGTCGGACGCCCATCCAGGTCCACCGTAAGTTACGGTGGACACCGTAGCTTACGGTGGCACCTTAGTTCAAATTCCCAACGTATGACAGTGTTTTTCTGTCGTAACCAAAATGCACCTACCGAATTTACGGTACCTACCGTAAATTACGGTAGGGTTGATTTAATTTCATTTTTTTTTTTTTTTTTTTTTTAAAAAAACTAATTTTTCATTTTTGGAAAAATTTAAATTAAACCTATTAAGACATGAACGATCGATTGAGATAGAAATACCTACCCCCTCAAAAATCACATGTTGTCCTCACATGATCTAAAACATTCGTTACCAAAACAATATGTACAAGTTACCTCTCGTGGGTTGCCTCCCACGCAGCGCTAAGTTTACCTGTCGTTAGCCGGACTTTGTGGTGCTGTGGTCACATCGTTACCTCATCAAGAGTACTCAACAACAAGCACTCGGATTGTTTGTCCGCCCCATTTATGTCATTTGGTTCCAAATATGGTTTGAGGCGGTGTCCATTCACCGTTTGCCGTAAATGGTCATCAAAGTCTTCAATCTCCACGTCTCCAAAGTTGCCCACCCGGATGATCAAATATGGACCAGTCCATTTGCTTTTTACTTCCCGGGAAATAGCTTTAGGCGTGAGTTGTACAACCATACTTTTGTCCGGGCTTGAACTCTTTCAAACGAAGCTTAGCATCATGAACCCGCTTCATCTTGTCCTTGTATGCAGATGCGGTTTCATAAGCTTCGTCCCTTATTTCTTCTAACTCGTTCAGCGCCAGTTGTCTTTGTTTACCTGCGCACTCATAATTGTATTAACAGTTTTAATTGCCCACAAGGCACGATGAGTTAATTCTACAGGTAAATGACAACCCTTTCCATAGACCAACCGATAGGGAGTGGTTCCAATAGGCGTCTTATAAGCGGTACGGTACGCCCACAAGGCATCATCTAATTTAGTTGACCAATCCTTGCGATCGGGTCGTACCGTTTTCTGCAAAATTTCTTTGATTTGCCTATTAGAAACCTCTACTTGTCCACTTGTTTGTGGATGGTATGGTGTTGCAATCCTATGGTCAACACCATAACGTTTTAGAAGTTTGCCAAAGTTGAAGTTTTTGAAATGTGACCCCCATCGCTTATTATCACGCGAGGGATACCAAATCTTGAAAAAATGTTGGTTTGGACAAACTTGCATACTACCTTATGGTCATTGGTCTGGTGGCGATTGCTTCTATCCATTTAGAGACATAATCGACCGCCACCAAGATATACAGATTACCAAGAGAGTTTGGAAAGGGGCCCATGAAGTCAATGCCCCAAACATCAAAGATTTCCACCACCAAAATTGGTTGCATAGGCATTTCATCTCTTCTTGTCAAACTCCCCATTTGTTGGCATCTTATGCAATTCTTGGCAATTCATGGGAGTCTTTGAAGATGGTAGGCCAGTAAAAACCACAAGAAAGGACTTTGTGACCCGTCTTTTGTCCACTGAAATGTCCTCCGCATGCCGATGCGTGAAGCATGCTCAATACACATGGGATCTCCTCATCCGGTAGACATCTTCGAATGATTTGATCGGCTCCAACTTTGAACAGGTCCGGTTCATCCCAAATGTAGTGCTTTGCTTGAGCCTTGAAGTGTTGTTTCTTTCTTCTACTCCATCCTTCTGGCAATGTACCTGTAGCCAAATAGTTTGCAAATGGGCGTACCAGGGGTTATTGGTGGTGATAGACATGATGTGTTCATCCGGGAATTGTTCATTTATCTCTGGTGTGGTATCTTCTTCCACCGGTTGAATTCTTGACAAGTGATCTGCGACTACATTTTCACTCCCTTTCTTGTCTCGGATCTCAAGATTGAATTCTTGCAATAACAAAATCCAACGAATCAACCTTGGTTTCGCGTCCTTTTTCTCCATGAGGTACCTAACAGCAGAATGGTCAGAATAGACAATAACCTTGCTACCCCATATATAGGACCGAAATTTATCTAAAGCATATACCACCGCAAGTAATTCCTTCTCAGTTGTTGTATAATTCAATTGGGCATCTGAGAGGGTTTTACTTGCATAGTATATGGCAACGGGTTTCTTATCAACCCGTTGACCCAAGACAGCACCAATAGCATAGTCACTTGCATCACACATATTTCAAAAGGCAATTTCCAATTAGGTGATTGCAAGATCGAGCTTCAGTTAATTTTTGCTTCAAATGTTAAAGGCTTTTACACATTCTTCATTAAACTCAAATGGGGCATCTTTTAACAATAGATTACACAATGGTTTGGTTATGACACTAAATCCCTTTATGAATCTTCTATAAAAACCGGCATGCCCCAAGAATGACCTAATGCCCTTAACATTTGTGGGATGAGGTAAAGTGGAAATAACCTTCACTTTGGCATGGTCCACCTCTATCCCACGGCTAGACACACATGACCCAATACTATCCCTCTTGAACCATGAAATGGCTCTTTCCCAACTAAGAACCAATTGGTTTCAACACATCTTTTTAAAACTTTTTCTAATTGAAGCAAACATGATTCAAACGATGTGCCAAAATTGAGAAATCATCCATGAAGATTTCTAATGACTCCCCCACCATATCTGAAAAGATACTCATCATACACCTTTGAAAGGTGGCAGGGGCATTACATAACCCAAAGGGCATTCGCCTAAATGCAAACGTGCCATAAGGGCAAGTAAATGTAGTCTTTTCTTGATCTTCAGGATGAATAGCTATTTGGTTATAACCTGAATAACCATCTAGAAAGCAATAAAATTTCTGACCTGATAGTTTCTCAACAATTTGATCAATGAATGGTAAGGGGAAATGATCTTTTGAGGTAGCAGCATTCAATTTCCTGTAATCAATACAAATTCTCCACCCGGTTACTGGTCGGGTAGCTACCTCGTTACCTGAGTCATCTTTAACAATTTGGATGCCCGCCTTTTTTGGTATAGTTTGTGTAGGGCTCACCCAAGTACTGTCAGAGATTGCAAAGATGATACCTGCATCTAGCCATTTCAATACCTCCTTCTTGACTACCTCTCTCATGTTTGGGTTCAACCTTCGTTGGGCATCATGTGATGGTTTGACTTCCGGATCCGTGATGATTTTGTGCATAACAATTGAGGGGCTAATTCCTTTTAGATCCGCAATGGTCCATCCAATCGCCTCCTTGTTAGCAATCAACACTTCCATCAACGCACCTTCCTGTTCAATGGATAGATTAGAAGCAATAATAACAGGTAAAGTTTCATTCTTACCAAGAAAGCATATTTTAAATGCTTTGGTAATTCTTTCAATTCAACTTGGTGGTTCTTGCAATGAAGGTTTCAACCCGGTGTCAATCTTTCGGGTAGTGGCTCCACTTGAACCGACCATGGTGGTCGTTCACTCCTCATGGCAGCACTCATTATCTCCTTTTCTTCCTCCTCTAATTGCTTTTCAGTTTCCACTCTCAACCTGTCAAACATGAAACAATCCTCCTTGTGTTTTTCCTCATCAACGACCATGTCGCATAGAGGTGTACACTCATCAATAATGTCGGCTATGTAGCATTCATCATTGATAGGAGGGTTAGTCATACCTGAAAATACATTAAGCCTCAACCTATTGTTACCAAATGTCATGTCAACCGTTCCCGTTTTGCAATTAATTTGAGCATTTGAAGTTGCCAAAAATGGTCGACCTAAGATAACCGTAGGTTGTTTGGTTTGATCTATGGAAACATAATCAAGTACTAAAAAGTCCACCGGATAATAAAATTCTCAACTTTTACTATCACATCAGTAATTATCCCACGGGGAAGCTTGGGTGTTAAATCGGCTAATACCACGGTGGTCTTAGCTTCTTGAAGCGGACCAAAGTCGTATTGGTCATACAAGCTACCCGGTAAAATACTTACACTAGCACCAAGATCCAAGAGTGCCCTTGTCATTTTGAATTCTCCCACTTGAAGAGGTATAATGGGCGCTCCCGGGTCTTGTAGCTTAGGTGGAAGGGCACCCGAAAGAATAGAGCTCACATTTTCAGTCAAATCAAGCTTTTTAGGGAATTTGTGAGCTCTCTTTTGGGTACATAGTTCTTTTAAGTACTTAGCATATGAAGGAACTTGTTTGATTGCATCTAAAAGTGGTAAATTAATTTTCACTTGTTTAAAAATTTCCCACATTTCATCTTGTTGTGGACCTCTTTTCTTTACCACTTTTTGTAAGGGTGCCTTAAGAGCTTCGGGAAAAGGAACGGTATTACCCTCCACCACCTTTTCTTAGCCTTAGGAGTTTGTGTAACCTCAACGGGTTTGGTTTTAGATTTTCAGAAAAATTTTCATTTTGACCCGTTTGGCTACTTTCACCCTCATCGTCACTTTCATCAGTAACATCTTCCACCACCCCTTCAACAAATTGGGTGGTGGTGGTTTAACACCATTATCAATTATCTTACCACCACGCAAAGTAAGTTTATTAATTGATACCTCGCGTGTGCTTTAGAACTTGAGCCTTGATGTTGTGGATTCACGGTTGTATCACTTGGCAATCTTCCACCGCTTCCCTTAAGTCGGCCCAAATCTTCGGCTAGTTGACCAACTTGCCTTGTGAGAGCTTCATGTGATTTGTCTCTTACTTCATTTGCTCTCTTCATCTCCTTGATGTCATTGTTAGATTCTTTCACCATATTCATAAGAGCATCTAACTTTGCATTCAACGAGTCATCTCCACCACCTTGGCTTCCCGATGGTCCACCTTGATTATTGTTGTAATTTCTTTGGAAGTTACCATCCCGATTGTAGCCTTGATTACCTCCTTGATTGTAGTTATTCCTTTGGTAGCCACCTTGGTTGTAATTTCCCCTTGATTGTTCCCTTGGCGGTGTTTGATAGCCTTGTCCACCTTGGTTTACCGGTTGAAAGTTTGGGTTCATTTGGTTTGAAGGATTGCCATACCTAAGGTTGGGATGGTTCCTCAAACCTGGATGATAAGTGTTGGAGTTCATGTCAAAAGGCTTTCGGTCTCCATAAACTTGATTCACCTCTTCGGTTCCTTGAGCCATGTTTACTTGACAACTATCGGCTCTATGACCAATGTCCCCACATTCTTCACAAACCGCGAATTGAACCGCATTTACATCTTTCTTCTTCATGCGAGCTAACTCCCTTTCCAATGCGGCTATTCGATCCTTTGCACTTGAGTCAATGTCGGAGGTGGATTTTGAATAGGGTGCTTTGCTTTCCTATCCGCGGATTCTTCGGCTCTTGAGTTCTTACTCATCCTTTCAAGGAACTCCCAATCCTCTTCCTCGGGGTTATTCACAATGTTCCATTGCTAGTAGACTTGAGGTACTTCCTTTCTTCTTTTGTCAATCCGTTCACAAAACTCTTCACTAACTCCCAAAGTTCAATTTGATGATGTGGACATTTTCTTATCAACTCTTTGAAACGAGTAAAAGCTTCATGAAGTGGTTCTCCGGATTGTTGTTGGAATGTCCGGATCTCATCCCTCATTTCATCCGTTTTGGCCATTGAATAGTATTCGTCAAGGAAGACTTGTTGCATTTCTCCCCATGTTCGAATACTATTAGCCGGCAAGGTTAAAAACCATTGCTTTGCCTTGTCCTTCAATGAAAATTGGAACAATCTTAAACGCACCTCATCTTGTGAGAAGGTGTGTCCTCCAATTGTGCCACATATGTCGGAGAATTCAGATATGTGTGTGTAAGGCTCCTCCGTTGACATGCCATGAAAATGAGGTAAGATGTTGATGTAGTTGGGCTTACAATCAAATGAACGCCTTCCGGAATGGTGGAACAATAGGAGAGACATTGTCCGATATGATGGGTCGGAACCTACCATTCACGCCTTGTGTTCTAGCTCGTTGAGGTTGTTGGCGTGGAGGACCATTCACTTCTTGATGCATTGGGTATCTTCTTTGTGGTCCTTGTTAGCTACACCGACAAACTGAGGAATTTGGTTTGGGTTGGCATTCATGTTTGGATTCCTAAATTGGTTTTGTCTATGTTGACGGTTGTAGTTGTAGTTCTCATTCTCCATATACCCATGGTTCCATTCATCATAATTATCACCTTGGTAGCCATAATCACCAGCATACCCTCCTTCATTGTAGAACCCCCCATTGCCTTCATTGTCATACTCATAATCATCACTATCACCCGTGTGATAGGTGTGAACACTCACCCGTTCGGGTGATTGGTAAGATGGAACACTAAATGGCTCATCCTCATGAATAGCATTCCTTAGCTCATCTAAGTTTGGTGGGCCAAAATGACCCATGGGGTTTTGGTTCACATGTTCAAAAAGTGGGTTACTATGGCTATGAGCTTGTCTACGGTTTGGGTTGAGGTCACGGTCATTAGTGGGTGGTGGTGGTGGATTTTGTGGAATGTTGTGTTGTGGTGGGGGTCGGTTGTTACTACCTCCCTCCATTTGGTTGGCTCGGTTCCTTCTTGCAAAGCGTTCAATTTCCGGTTCAAACACCAACGGAGAGGTTCTTCCGGATGCTCTAGTATGCATGCACTACCTGTGATCTACACAAATAACACAACCAGCATAACAAGGGAAAAAGAATGATGCAAAAATAACCAAACACTTAAACAGAAAATTACAAACTAGTCAACACAATTCTACACACAAAGCGCACTACTCCCCGGCAACGGCGCCAAAATTTGACCGGCTTGTCGCGTGCACTAGTCAAAGATAGTATTTATGTAGTTCCTTAATACCAAAACTATGTAGCAAATGGTAAGAAGGGTGTCGAATCACAAGGAGTATGTGGTTTGTGTTTAGATTGAATTGGACTAACAAATTAATTATGAAGCTTGCTATTTTGTTTATAAAAGAGTTTATATGTTTACTTGAGATGGTGTTGAGATTTTGTTCAATACAAAGGAATGAACAAAACAAAAGGTTGCTTAAAATGATTAACAAAATTAAGAACTTAGAACAACGGTTGACAACACTAAGTTTAATAACAAGGTTCACCCCCGGTTGATATCATAAAATTATGGTGCTACTAATCCAACTAATTTGCATCAAAGATGTGAGTCATGCTAACGAGTTCATCATTACAAGGCTTAGGTGTCAAGAATTGTCAACGTTAATTACGGACAATAATACACTTCATTACACATGAACATTCAAACTCTACATCTACATAGCACACATGACCAACTCCATTTCTCAAAGACAAATTTCATACTCATTCATGCAATTTGGGAATTCAAGTTAAGATCAAAATACTAACATAAATGTTTCAAGCAATCAAATACAAAACACAATGATGCAATTTAGTTTTCAAACATTAACAAACCATAATCTTACAATATGAAAACCGGGGAAAACCCAAAGAAGTTTAGCCTCTCATAGTTTTATGCACAAGAACAAGATTCAAAAGATAATTCATAACAACCAAATACATAACAAGGATCAAATTACCACAATATTCTGTTCTTCAACACAACCAAGAGTATCAACCAAAGCTTGACCAAAGAAAATCTTGAATCTCAAATACCCGAATGTGTTTTTGTTTCAAGAGAGTGTTAATGTTGTTTCAAGAAGATGATGATGATAACAATGTTTTCCCATGCTTATAAAACAAAACAACCAGCCAAAAGTTCCATATATTCCTCCCAACATCGTCACTTTCCATCTATTCATCAAAAAGCATCCACTTGTGATTTTAATAAGTGAATCAACTTTCCAGGAAATCACCTCTACCGTAACTTACGGTAGCCACCGTAAGTTACGGTAGCGACAAGTTTTGTACGGTGGAAAGTTTCTGTCATACGGTGGGAAAAATCAAGTTTTGGGGTCCACCGTAATTTACGGTGGCCACCGTAAATTACGGTGGAGCCCTGAATATTCTTTGTCTTCTTTTCTTCTTTCCACGTACGTCCACTCCGTTCCGTCATGGTCCGTCCAACACTACGTTTTCTCCGTATTAAGCTCCATAATGTGCCTGAAACAAAAGCAACTGCAGTTATCTAATTCAAGATAATTACATGATTAAAAGAGAGAATGTTACGCGTTTAATCATCATAAAGGGTTGTTCTTTGAACCACCCGTCAGGAATCTATCACGGAGGGGTGAGCAAACAGGATCGAACACAGTAGTTACACATGAGATGCAGTTATCTATATGATAAGTTTTAGATAACCATTCCATTATTAATCAGAGCATTAGATATTATACGCAGCGGAAATAAATATATAGAATGTTTCTTAACAATACGTCTAATCATGTCTTATCAATAACCGATATGTATCTGGAGCTTTTATATGATCCTACGTGCATATCCAAAAGCTCCTAGTAGATACCTGAGAATACATGTAAATCAAGTGTCAACACAGGGTTGGTGAGTTCATAGGTAAATAAAACATATTTGATAAATCATCCATTATCATTCAAAGAAGGGTTTATTGTCAAAGTGTGAGTTTAATTTACTCACCGGTATATGAATAGCCTGTCGGAACCCTTTTTTAATAAGGTGAACCCGCTATCCCACATACCCACTATGTACAAGCCCAACAAATCCATCACATAAGATTTGTCCATGTATCATAGTTTAATTTTTCCCTTTTCCTTTTATGTGTGTATTATGCCAGTTTTAATAATTCAAATCAGAGGGCGCGAATCCTCTCTTTACATTTATCCTCATATGGGTGGTAAGTGGAACTATAATGGCAAAACTTATATAGCGCAAAATCTGCCTTCTCACACCAGATATTGTCATCCCGAATGACAGCGAGATCTTTGTGCATCTGATAAGGACCACATGTTCAAACCTTTGTGGGGGTCAGTCACTCCCCGATAGTACTATCCAAAAGATCCCTGCCTTATAGCCCAGTTTACACAGAAGGATTTTCATAATGACCATATGTAATCATAAATGTGATCCAATTATTATTTAACATAATACACAAAATAATTTGTAAATTTAATTACAACATGTATTCCAGCCCCAAAATATTTAAATGATTAAAAAGGGGAATAGTTATGAACTCACCTCAGTCCTTGTGTGTGGTGTTGACAAGCTAGTAAATTCCTGCTAAGGAATTATATTTCACATAAGCAAACAGATACAAATCCAAAACCTAAATAAGTTAGATCTGAACCTGGTGTTCAATTGATCTAGGGTTTGGTTTTCTAGAATTTGTTATAAATATATAATTAAATCATTTAGTTATTTTGTTAATTCTTTAATAACTAAAGATTTACATTTTATAATATTTAATTTATAAAATCTAATTGTAAGATTTATAAATTGACACAATTTGTCCAAACATTAGTTTTATATGATAATATTATTTTTAATTGGACATATAAATAATAACATATTTACATGACAAACATAATATAATTTATCGAATTATTAATTATGTTTAATTAGTAATTATAACATAATAGATTATATTCAACAAATAATATAAATTATCTAATTATTAATTATGTTATCCATATGTATAAATAATAAATTAATAATTTAAATTATTATTTAGGATCTTATTTTTATAAGAATGACTATGTATAAGATTTATATTTAATTTTGTGAGATTTTATAAACATTTAAATTTATAAAATCCAATTTATATTTATATTATCAGGACTAATCCATAGATAATATAATGTCCATTAACAATTTGATGATTTAAATTATTATTAAAAATCCACTTTTATATGGATAATAATTTATAACATATGTAATAATATTTACATAAATAATTAAGGTTTTTAAATAATTAAATTTCTACAATTATTATGATTTATCATTAATTAAAAATAATATGGTGTCCAATCAATGGATTAATACTTTAAATCATCATTTAAAGTCTATTTTATAAAAATGGTTATTTATATATTTTTAAATATTATTTTATAAATTTATTTTAAGGTGTTTTTAAATAAATAAATTACAGAAAATCATTTAAAGGTATTTAAAATAAAAGAAGTTCTTAAAAATTATTTTTATAATTTTTGGTAATTTTTATGTATTTTTTAAAATGCTTAAAATGCATTAAAAAAATAATGAAAGGGGGCCGGGTTCGTACCCGTGACCTCCTCCCCATACTCCCACACCCGAACCAGTGAGCCAATGCTCCAAGTCGCAACAGACTCCCATCCCAATTCCTTTTAACATCTTAAATCTAGTTTCCCCAATTTCACATGAACCCTAGAACCAAATCGATCAATTTGAAGATCGAAATGGCTATGATAATGCACAGATTCATGATGCTTTTGTTCCCCATGAAAAATCGAACAGAAGGGTGTTTTTAATTTACCAGAAAGATGGTTGATCGATGATGAACACCTCGATGAACAGCCGCGACAGAGACCGAGTTCAATTATGGTTCAAATGATGATGTTAATCCAATTAACTTTGTGGGTAGCTTCGTGGGATGATCTTGATGCACAGACCCCTTTCAATTTCAGTTTATAATGGTTCTAAGTGGGTGTTCAAGTGAGTTGCAGGTCGCGCAGAAAGAAGAGTTCGAATTCGATGAATGTTGTTATTTCAGATGTAATTGGAAGTGTAGTCCGATTAGTAGTATTTATAGCATTGTTGAGATGAGTTTAATTCGATTATTGTTAAGTTTTTGGTGCGATTTGCACCTGTAAAGTTACCGACAATCACGTGGGTCGGTTTGGGATCGATCGCACTCAATTTTTGTTTAATCATTGTGGGTTTTAGTTCGAATCTAGCAGGTGGGTGTGTCGGGACGGTTTGATTTGATCAAAACCGTATGGGTTGGCGGTTTGTTGTCACCGGAGATACACCGGAGGATGGCCGGAACGGGGGTCGACGGGAGGGGGTTTGGGTTTTTAAAATATTTACAAATAGCCCCTCAACTTTACACCTTTTATTATTTTATGTTTTAAACCCTTTTAAAACAGTTTTTTAAAATTACTATTGTTAACATTATTATTTTTAATAATAATATTATTATTATTATTGTCATTATTAGCATTATTATTTATAATAATACCATTATTATTATTATATTATTATTATTATTATTATTAACGTTATTATTATTTTTGTTAATCAAAAATATATATATATATAGAAACCACATAAATATTATTTGAATTATATCACAAATTTTTCGGGTTGTCACAATGATGATCTAATATGTAGTTATACGTATGTGTGTATACATCATGACAGTTGTATTCGTTATGATATGTGTGTCAACTTTCCTTTTTATCTGTTCACTGGGCATTCGCTCAGCCGCATTGTTTCTTCGCGGCAGGTATGCAGGGAAATCAAGGGAATGTGTGAAGAGCGTTAAAAAGAACAAGCTAGGAAGTGAGGAGACGATAATTAAATAAGACATTTAGCATTTATTTAAGACTTTAATACTTTGGTTTTAATTAATGTAACGATATTGGTTTGACTTATTTAATTTCCGCATTCATTAGTAACTCTGATTACTGTACGGTGTGACACGTCAGCCCTATCCGGGGCGGGTGTTACAATACGTATACGAATACGATGGACAAGGCAATCACTATTGTTACATATACGTACCATTTTCGTTATGTATACGTCTCTACTCCTACATAAACATAACACCACTCTTACATAAAAATAATATTGTTGTTACGTATATGTAACACTGCTACATGTATGCAACTAGGCTGGTGTTTGATTTTATTAAAAAATTAACTTGATTTGATTGAAAACTACTATTTAGCATGTTCATACAAAGAAAACAACTAATATGATTTTACGTTCATACAAATAAAACAACTAATATGATTTTATGTTTTATTTTGTTAGAAAAAATATTAGTAAATAAATTAGGAGAGAGAATGAAAGATTTAAGGAAACTAATTAATGATTATGGGAGTTTAAAAAACTAAGAAAAATGGCTTACCCATTATACCCCTAACCTCTCTAATTATAACCCCTAACTTGAATATATTTACCAAATTACCATAAGTTAATCTCAACCATTGATGAAACAAATCAAGGGTGGAAAAATAGTTTTTTTGGTTTTTAATTATAACTAGTTATTTCTCCCGCGCGTTGCCGCGGGAGCTTGATACATTTACTCGTCCTCATCCATCATCAACGACCCATAGATGTTATCGGCTCTTAAAGATAAACGTGTAGCTTTGTTTGCTCTCAGATTTGATCATAATCCCATGGATACATGACACACATCTCAGGCCCTTAAACATTATGGATCTTAATGTAAATTTCTATGCACTTACAGATGTTTCTTCCCACTTTTAGAGTCCATAATCTCATTCAGGATTCAAGGTTTAGAAAGGCAACGATTAAACCCTGAAACAAATTAAAGAAACAACATAAATAAATGGAATAACCCAACTGAATAATTAATGACAACCATAATAATTACTCGTAATTACCTGATTGCTCAAACACACAGATGGATTTTACCCTTGAACCCTCCGCCATCCGCCCCCAAACATGGTCATCGGCAAAAGAAAACCCCATTCTGCACTTCGCCCCTTGATCCCTCACAACAAAACCATAATCGCCACCACCATCCATCACCATAACCACCGCACTCCTCCACAACCATCCAGCGCTAATAAGCTGCTGAAAATACTTCGGAGCGACATCCTCCTCCAAGCGTCCACCACCGGCGACCTTAGCGAACAGTTCACCACCAGAAACATACTCCATAACATAATAGATCTTAGATTTAGTAGCTAATACCTCACGAAGCTCGACGATGTTGGGATGACGAAGGAGGCGAGTGGCGGAGATCTCGCGTTGGATCTGCTCCACCATTCCTTGATCCTTGATCTGATCACAAGACTATGTAATCAAATTATATAATTGTAATTGTCAAAGGTGGTTCTTTTTTGGTTTCCCTTGCAACTAAATTTCTTACCGGAATCCACTGGTTTGAGATGGGATTTGGCCTGTCCCGTCCTCCACTTGCTACAATCCATATTAGCTTAGATCCACCTCTAAATTTAAATATGCAATGTTAATGAATTACTGCGATGGCTTATTTATTATGACAAAAGCATGCAGTGTGACTTTAGAACTATCAATGCAAGAACTGAGCCCGACCTCTTGGGGGTTAAAACATGTGAAAGGGTACTTAATATAGACATATGGTGAAAACATTAATCACATCCACTATAATAGCATGATACCTCAAAAGTGAAGCTATCTCTTTTAAACTTCTTGTATTTGCTCTCCTTTTCATCTCAGCAAGCTCAGGAATGTCATTCATATGTTTCTTTGAATACACGCATAATAGATTCCTAGGCAAACATTAATAGAGATAGTGTAAATTACATTTAAAAAATTAGGGAAGGCATTGTAGAAAAGAACTGTTAGAACCAAAGAAAAGGAATACACCTGCCCATACTGAAAGGCTTGCAAAGAGGATCTGTAACAACTCTATCACCTGCCACGTGAATCTGCATTACAGTATCTAAATGGACTCAAAAATACTTATATGATACGTGGGTTTAAATAAAATCAAACTTACTGCAGTCTCAGAAATATGAGGACTTGTGGTTTCAACCAGCAAGAAAATGATAACTGGATCTGCTTCAGTTTGATGGTTTGAGATCAAAATCACGTTCTCACCCTTTTAGTGGTAAAGAAGTGCAAATATTAGACTCTTGACATAGCAAGATCTAACAACACACAGAAAGGAAAAGAAAAAACGTTAAGGAAGAAAAAGTATAAGCTGTAGTTATACAAACATGCAGTAGCTTTTGTTACGACTTCTTTTATTTAAAGGCTCCTTTTGCCCAGAGAATTGCTTAAACTACAAATGATTATGAGAGGCTTGCACCTGCTTGAGTCGTTCTTCCATCTCGTGGAAAAGAGAAATGTTGCCAACATATGAATCCCTGGCAAGAAAACTCTCCCCATGGTTAGAATAACAACAAATTCAAAGTACCTTCGTGAAATATTATAAAGGTAAACGCAAAAAATTCTGTATTAACTTTGTTTTTTTAATATAGAGAAGGTTTAGCAGGCATCAAAGCTGATATGAAGTTATTAACTTGGTTTCTAAAATGGTTAAGTAACCTAAAGTTGATCAAAGGACGAATGTAATTTTGAACAAACATAAAGTAGTTAAAAGGTTCTCAGATAGCCTCATGATATGGTGAGAACTCAAATGGTTCCTGCAAGATAAATTACAATGTTCATTGGAAAAATGATTTAATTAAATCAGTTAAATAAACAGCAAGTCGGATATATCAGTATGCATTATTTAGTCAAACCTTCACATCTAACAAAATACGATCCAATGCTACACTCATGTTTGATAGGACAATATGTTCTGCATGAGGATCTCCACTTTGAAAAACCTGAAATAAGAAAGGAACGTCAAGGCTCACTACATCATATTCCTGAAATCATAAAAAGTTGAAGTTATATACAACCTATGGTGATAATATATAGTTGAGTATGATCATTGGCATATTCTTTCTTACCACAGTAGTGCAAATACACACCAAATCAAATAATTATTTCCTCATGTATAGAAGAAAAAGCCACTCCAAAGACGTACACTACAAGTAAAAGAATAGTACAGCATGAGCCCAATAAAAACAATTTACTGCATTTCTGTAATTCCAATACAGCTCCTCCATCAATCGAGCAACAGATTTTGGCAGAGTTCTAGTTTCTATCTCCTTTTAAATTCCACAAAGCAGATCTGTGAGGAATAACATATGTACATAATTAAACTCAAATCTACGCAAAAATAAAATCATGCCGCCTGCATGACAATGGAGAACACATGAGAGGTGCAAGTATGGTTATGATCTTTGACAACTCATAGCCAAATGGTGCAGCAAACTATATCACTGTTCATATTATCATCAGAAACTCCTCAATGTTAGAAAGTACAATAAGGGAATCTTAAGTCGGGCTACAACTGTTAAAAACATATACTAACCGTCTAACCATGAATAAAGCTTCATGTGTAACTTATCAACCACAATATCTATGAGTCAAGAACTTCTACGAACAAACTACAAACAGATTATTTTCTAATTTTTTAGAAATCTAAAAGAGATGAGAGAAACAAAAGAAAATCATGATAGAATACTCAAATCAAAGTCAACGTAATTGAAAATCATGCAAGATAACAGTCATAAAAAAACCAAATAAATTACTACTCAAAAATTGTAGATCAAGTTTTAAATCTTACTCAAAAATTCATAATAACAAATACAGTGTTAGGTCAAAAGTGTAGATCCAAGTTATATTTCTTCCTCAAAAATTCATAGTAACGGAAAACTGTGTTAGAACGGAACTAAAACGTTAATAAACAAAGTAAACATGAAATAATCATATAAAAATGCATGATCCAAAAGCAACATTATTTAACCATAAAGATTGTTTCTTTCTTGATTCTTGAATTCTTCCACTGCAAGAACTTCAAGATCTAAATCAAATCACCACTTTGAGCCCTAAATTCAACTCTAGAGACAAAAGTCAAAATCAAGCATGCTGATTGCAATATCAAGGTCATCCAAAAGCAAATCATCACTTTAACCCCTACATTCAACTATAGAGACAAAAAGTCAAAATCAAGCATGATGATTGCAATATCAAGCCCACCTACCTACACTTTTCCATTACTAATTACAACTGATCACCGGTGAAATCAAGCTGTACCCATAATAATATTATTCACGGATCACCAATTCAATGCATTTCCAATAGATTCCCGATCGAAGGGCGTACCCGGTGTTTGACATTAGTTTAACTTAGCTCAGGAACCGCTTTTTGCAATATTTGTTTATCTTTAATCATGTCATATTCTCTTAATCTAATCTTTATGTTAATCAACAAACATATGCTAATTGCAATGAACTACTAACTATCAACTCATTGAGGCATTTCATCAAACACTTCACAAGCACAATTCACAAATCCCCAAATACCCAAACACAAATCACCAAATCAAACACATTACACAAAATCAACACACACCTCGCACTTGGAGCTTTAACAGGAACATGTAGCAGAAGCAAAAGAGGCAACCCAAGGAACCCATTGAACCAATATCCAATGCCGACGAACCATCATCGAAAACACGCAACACAACAATCAACTCAAATTCATCATAAATCGTTAAATCTCCACATGAATTTCAAACAGTTAATAGATCGTTGCTAATCACACCGATTTCAAGTACATCAATGCACAGATTAACAGATCTAGAAGATCGATTAGACTTACAGGAGAAGACCAGAGCCTCAATTGGATATCCTTGATGCAAGTTCTGTAAATTGTAACCAAATACATTTTTAGTCTTTTATGCAATTATATAGGGGTGCAAGTTCTTGCAACATTCTGCTGTTCTGAAAAGAATACTCACCTATATAAGTATATATATACATGCATATCACAAATATCACATTCCATACTTGATATCAAAGAATACTGTCAATCAATATCATATTTCTCAACCAATTCAATTAAAGAAACCAGATGCAGCTAACATTCAGTTACAGAATCACAGCTGCAATGCATAGATGGTTATATACAACAACACACCACAATCTGAAATATAAAAGGCTATACTGATCAATGTATCTAACATACCCAATATTGACACATTTTCCTTTCTTAAATCAACTCAATATCGACTTCAGATTCAAATCAACTGATTCAGATCAGCCATTACAAACACAAATAAGAAACAGCACAAGCAGATCCAGCACAATCACAACGCAACAAACACACAGAGAAAGCATAAGAACGATTGACGAACCTCGAATGTCCTCTGGAGAACCGCCATCGCATCCACCACTTGCCTCAGCCTCCCCACCGTCGTCGCCGCCGCCTCTTCAAACTCATCCACCCCCTAACCACTCTCCACCACCGCCTCCGACTCCTCACTCTCCTCCCCACCATCACCGCCGCGATCACACAGCTCGCCACGGCACACCCTACCGCTAACCCTAACCCTAACTTCCCCATACCACTTATCTCCCCACTCCCCTCAACAACCGATTGCTTAACCGATTTCCGTCTCCGGTGCCATATCACACATCAGTATGATTCTTCGAGGGTTGAGTGTTGGTGACGGAGATTAGGATGGAGATTAGGGTTTTATTCAGGTGTGAGGGTATTGGTTGAGATGGTCACTGTTGTCACTGACATTTGGGATTAAATAGAATAGAAATATGGTTTTCATTGGAACCCTCCCCTACATATATATATATATATATATATATATATATATATATATATATATATATATATATATGTATGTATGTATATATATAGGGGGAGGTTTTATTAAGAAATAAATATATGCTAATTTAAGAATAACTTTATGTTAGATATATATATATAATAAATTGCATTATTACTGATTGTTATGAGTATGTTATTGCTTATGTGATGTATGTGATGTATGCAATATAATCTGTTTATTTTGTTTATGGGCATGCATATGCATATACAAAACTCTATTGTGATGTATGCTTATGTGATATATGTATTATAATTTGGTTGTTATCGTTGTTGAGCCGGGGGTCTCTTTGGAAGCGGTCTCTCTGTCTCTCAAGATAGAGGAAAGACTGGTCACCACCTACCCTCCCAGACCCCACTCTCAGTGGGATATACTGGGTATGTTGTTTGTTTGTTTATATGTTCATTTAGAAACTAATAGGTCAAATCCTTCAACGTGTATTATCAAAACAACAACAACTTTATTCAATTTCTACTACATTTGTGCCGGCTTGGTCGTCCTTCCGAGACTGTTTTTCACCATCTTTTGTTTTCTCCACCGTCCTTAAACCTTTGCAACATTATCGTCACACATGTAGTACTTCTAAATCGAAACGATTATCATTTTCACCATCTTTGTTTCGTAACACTTCACATTTACCATATTGTTCATTGTGACATATGTGGGGACCATCTCTCACCGCTTCTCGTTCTGAGTATCATTATTTCATCATGCTTGTTGATGATTTTAACAGATTCATCTGATTATATCTTTTATTTCATCATTCTGAATAAAGATAAATTACATTTATTTCATTATTTAAATAATTTCTTGAGAGCCTTTTTTCCTCACTATCAAACACTTAAGGTTTGATTTGAAAACGAAAGTTTTGTTAGATTATAAATCATATAATTTATCTTTTATCTTAAAAAAACAAAAAGATAAGCTTTTAGCTTTCAAAATAGCCTTTTTACAAACAGAAATTGATGAATTTTCTATAATAAATGTATTACGATTGGCACTTACAGTAATTGAATTCTTTAAAATTTTAGTTGTGTGACACATTATTTAACGAGGATTCCTTTGGGACTCAAAAATTTAAACAAACACCATCAAGGTAATATTAGTATAAGTCTGCTAGTCTGGTGATCTTCGTTTAGTTAATAACATTAAGCCAAACAAATAACCGTTGGTAATCGTTTAAAACAGTACTAGTTGTTAATTTAAGAATAACTTTATGTTAGATATATATATATATACATATATATATATATATATATATATGTATATATATATAGGTGGAGGTTCTATTAAGAAATAAATATATGTTAATTTAAGAATAACTTTATGTTAGATATATATATATAATAAATTGCATTATTACTGATTGTTATGAGTATGTTATTGCTTATGTGATGTATGTGATGTATGCAATATAATCTGTTTATTTTGTTTATGGGCATGCATATGCATATACAAAACTCTATTGTGATGTATGCTTATGTGATATATGTATTATAATTTGGTTGTTATCGTTGTTGAGCCGGGGGTCTCTTTGGAAGCGGTCTCTCTGTCTCTCAAGATAGAGGAAAGACTGGTCACCACCTACCCCTCCCAGACCCCACTCTCAGTGGGATATACTGGGTATGTTTGTTTGTTTGTTTATATGTTCATTTAGAAACTAATAGGTCAAATCCTTCAACGTGTATTATCAAAACAACGACAACTTTATTCAATTTCTACTACATTTGTGCCGGCTTGGTCGTCCTTCCGAGACTGTTTTTCACCATCTTTTGTTTTCTCCACCGTCCTTAAACCTTTGCAACATTATCGTCACACATGTAGTACTTCTAAATCGAAACGATTATCATTTTCACCATCTTTGTTTCGTAACACTTCACATTTACCATATTGTTCATTGTGACATATGTGGGGACCATCTCTCACCGCTTCTCGTTCTGAGTATCATTATTTCATCATGCTTGTTGATGATTTTAACAGATTCATCTGATTATATCTTTTATTTCATCATTCTGAATAAAGATAAATTACATTTATTTCATTATTTTAAATAATTTCTTGAGAGCCTTTTTTCCTCACTATCAAACACTTAAGGTTTGATTTGAAAACGAAAGTTTTGTTAGATTATAAATCATATAATTTATCTTTTATCTTAAAAAAACAAAAAGATAAGCTTTTAGCTTTCAAAATAGCCTTTTTACAAACAGAAATTGATGAATTTTCTATAATAAATGTATTACGATTGGCACTTACAGTAATTGAATTCTTTAAAATTTTAGTTGTGTGACACATTATTTAACGAGGATTTCCTTTGGGACTCAAAAATTTAAACAAACACCATCAAGGTAATATTAGTATAAGTCTGCTAGTCTGGTGATCTTCGTTTAGTTAATAACATTAAGCCAAACAAATAACCCGTTGGTAATCATTTAAAACAGTACTAGTTGTTAATTTAAGAATAACTTTATGTTAGATATATATATATATACATATATATATATATGTATATGTATATATATATAGGGGGAGGTTCTATTAAGAAATAAATATATGTTAATTTAAGAATAACTTTATGTTAGATATATATATATAATAAATTGCATTATTACTGATTGTTATGAGTATGTTATTGCTTATGTGATGTATGTGATGTATGCAATATAATCTGTTTATTTTGTTTATGGGCATGCATATGCATATACAAAACTCTATTGTGATGTATGCTTATGTGATATATGTATTATAATTTGGTTGTTATCGTTGTTGAGCCGGGGGTCTCTTTGGAAGCGGTCTCTCAAGATAGAGGAAAAACTGGTCACCACCTACCCCTCCCAGACCCCACTCTCAGTGGGATATACTGGGTATGTTTGTTTGTTTGTTTATATGTTCATTTAGAAACTAATAGGTCAAATCCTTCAACGTGTATTATCAAAACAACAACAACTTTATTCAATTTCTACTACATTTGTGCCGGCTTGGTCGTCCTTCCGAGACTGTTTTTCACAATCTTTTGTTTTCTCCACCGTCCTTAAACCTTTGCAACATTATCGTCACACATGTAGTACTTCTAAATCGAAACGATTATCATTTTCACCATCTTTGTTTCGTAACACTTCACATTTACCATATTGTTCATTGTGACATATGTGGGGACCATCTCTCACCGCTTCTCGTTCTGAGTATCATTATTTCATCATGCTTGTTGATGATTTTAACAGATTCATCTGATTATATCTTTTATTTCATCATTCTGAATAAAGATAAATTACATTTATTTCATTATTTTAAATAATTTCTTGAGAGCCTTTTTTCCTCACTATCAAACACTTAAGGTTTGATTTGAAAACGAAAGTTTTGTTAGATTATAAATCATATAATTTATCTTTTATCTTAAAAAAAACAAAAAGATAAGCTTTTATCTTTCAAAATAGCCTTTTTACAAACAGAAATTGATGAATTTTCTATAATAAATGTATTACGATTGGCACTTACGGTAATTGAATTCTTTAAAATTTTAGTTGTGTGACACATTATTTAACGATGATTTCCTTTGGGACTCAAAAATTTAAACAAACACCATCAAGGTAATATTAGTATAAGTCTGCTAGTCTGGTGATCTTCGTTTAGTTAATAACATTAAGCCAAACAAATAACCCGTTGGTAATCGTTTAAAACAGTACTAGTTGTTAATTTAAGAATAACTTTATGTTAGATATATATATATATATATATATATATATATATATATATATATATATATATATATATATATGTATATATATAGGGGGAGGTTCTATTAAGAAATAAATTTTGCCTAAGAAATGTAAGAAATGATATTAGCCTTCCATTTCTTAATCAATATCTAAGATTATAAAGTAGCAAATAAAAAAATGAAAGGGTATTTTGGGTATGTAACCACTTTTGTTGACTTTTTTGAGTTCCCCCTAATTTTTTTAAACGTTTATAACTTTTTCATGCTATATTATTTTTAAAAAAAAATTACACCATAAAATCAAGCATTTTTTTTCTCTTTAAATTGAGTATAGTATTGCTATATTTTTTATAAAAAAAACAAATTAGGTGAAATTGTGCTGCATTTTAACGTTTTTGTGCTGTATTTATAAAACAGCACAGTGTTGTGCTGTATTTCATAAAACAGCACAGGGTTGTGCTGTATTTCATAAAACAGCACAGGGTTGTGCTGTATTTCATAAAACAGCACAGGGTTGTGCTGTATTTCATAAAACAGCACAGGGTTGTGCTGTATTTCATAAAACAGCACAGGGTTGTGCTGTATTTCATAAAACAGCACAGGGTTGTGCTGTATTTCATAAAACAGCACAGGGTTAGTGCTGTATTTCATAAAACAGCACAGGGTTGTGCTGTATTTCATAAAACAGCACAGGGTTGTGCTGTATTTCATAAAACAGCACAGGGTTGTGCTGTATTTCATAAAACAGCACAGGGTTGTGCTGTATTTCATAAAACAGCACAGGGTTGTGCTGTATTTCATAAAACAGCACAGGGTTGTGCTGTATTTCATAAAACAGCACAGGGTTGTGCTGTATTTCATAAAACAGCACAGGGTTGTGCAAACCACGAGGTACCACACAAGAAGACGAACAACGACAGAAAAAAAGGCATGAATTCCACACTCTTCGTCTTCACCACCGTCCTCTACCAAATTTAACCAATAATGGTAAATTTTAAAAATGGCAAAATCAAATCAAAGAATTACAGTAAAATCGGGTCGCAATTACCATAATCGACAGAGGCGACCCGTACATTATAACGGAGAATATCGCGGCGGCGAACCCACAGAAGTATCGGCGGCTTTTGCCGTGAAGCGCCACGACGGAGACCACCGCGACGGTGGCGAAAGCTAGGAGAACGAAGGTAACTAACGCGAGAACCTTCGTTTTCTCCTTCTTGGGTGCGTAAATGATGAAAATCAGCACATATATAGCTTCGATTGCGGCTCCGGTGCCGTTGATAACATTCACAAGTGTGTTATTTTCCGATATGAACGGTAATCCGTACCTGTGGGTGAAGAAAATGTATCAGAAGAGGAAGATGGGTTTTGTTTGAAAGAGAGAGAAAGTGAAAAAGAACCAAGCTGAGAGTTTCATAAAACAGCACAGAAACAGCACAGGGTTTGGATTTCATAAAACAGCACAGGGTTGTGCTGGATTTCATAAAACAGCACAGGGTTGTGCTGGATTTCATAAAACATCATAAAATTGTTAATAGACCAAAATACCCTTTAATCCTATTTTCTAGTTTTGCCACATGTCACCACCTTATTTCTTCTTAGCCTTCTTAGGCAAAATATATTTTCTAGAAATTGATGAATTTTCTATAATAAATGCATTACGATTGGCACTTACAGTAATTGAATTCTTTAAAATTTTAGTTGTGTGACACATTATTTAACGAGGATTTCCTTTGGGACTCAAAAATTTAAACAAACACCATCAAGGTAATATTAGTATAAGTCTGCTAGTCTGGTGATCTTCGTTTAGTTAATAACATTAAGCCAAACAAATAACCCGTTGGTAATCGTTTAAAACAGTACTAGTTGTTCATTTAAGAATAACTTTATGTTATATATATATATATATATATATATATATATATATATATATATATATATATATATATATATATATATATATATATATATATATATATATATATATATATATATATATATATATATATATATATATATATATATATATAAATAAATGACAATGACTAACTAATCATTAAAGCTGGTCACATCACTAACCCATAGCACATGTTTAATGAGTGTGAGTGTGAGCACACCCATTATCTCGCGTATGTAAATGCACTTCTTACGGTATTATGATTTATTTCAACTTATTTAATACTGACAATTTAGTCTTTTTGTGTTGGATGTTACAACTTAAACATGTATATGACCCTCAATTGCTACAAACCAATTAACTATCCTAACGCAATACACATGAAAGTATGAATCCTAAGTTTAAAACAAGATCTTATCTTGCTTGATGATTTGTCAATGGCAATTGACAGACAGAATTCACCCTTTTGTCGTTGCTCTATTGTTAATCAACTATCCCTTTTAAGCTCTTCAACATGGAACCAGTGAATGAAAAAAAGATCACATGGTTGAGACCCGAGAGGCATGTGGTCCATTATAATTATAAATTTAAACTAGTAATTTACTCGCAGCGCGTTGCTGCGACGGCGAACGTACGTGTCATGATCAAGTATAAAATATAATCGACTCAACTTGTTTCCGAACTAAATTTACGTAAAACATGGAGTAACACGAATTTGTACCATCAAATGAAAACATATTTTATTTAAATCGACTATATTTCAAACACAATTTACGTTAAAACATATAACAACTCAAAATGTACATCAAAATAAGCAAGTGCGGGAAAGACATAGGCGACATGATAAAGCATAGATTACATTCGCTCTAACAAATTTCCTAACAAAATTTACATCAAAACATAGAGTAACTCGAATTTATACCAACGAAATAAAATTGTAATATTTGACCCAACTCGTTCCAAACAAGATTTACACATAAAAATATACAAGTAATATTATATAATAAAGTTTTTTAAGGTAGATATAATTTAAACTACTACTACTATTATAAGAGAAACTAAAATATGAATTAATTAAGAAAGCATACAAAGTATAGTGAATGTTAGACTCGAACCCGGGTCTTATGTATAGTGAAAGAGCTCACAAGTCAGCAAGCTAGATACCCTTGCATGTCTCAGTTTTGCTATATATAATTAAAAAAATAAAAATAAAAAAATTCCCACCAACATATATATAATATATAACAAAAAAAATCAAGAAATAAAAAAAATCAAAACAATCCACCGACATAGTGGATTAATTAGAACTAGTAAGAAACTCGCGCGATGCGGCGGTAGCGATAATTTACAATGTAATACTTGTATTTGTTAGTTTATCAATCATCTCATGATACATTATATAGTACCTTTGTTAGTTTGGTCTACGTTCGTTTTAATTGTTACAGAGAGCACATGTAGAGGGTTGTTGGGCTGTAATTAATCAGAATCTCAACAATTATGGTTTTATTAAAGCATAGTTATATAAGCATATTATCAAATAAAATAATACATTGAAATGCATATAGAAATTCATTTCATGGAAAATAATATTTTCATTGATCATAATAAAAGTGAATACAATAACATAATCACTTTTAACAGTAGCTATGGTTTGATCCTTGCAACTAATATTGTTAAAATATATGATTCATTCAATTCAATGTCAAACACATGATTTGAATAAACATTTTTTGATCTAGTTTATTTTGTTGTCTTTGCATTTTTTGTATTGGGTTGGAGTTGCTATCGGACTAAAAGAGACTTGGGCTGAAGCAGTGTAACTGGGCTGAAGCAGTGCGGCTGGGCTGGAACAAGAAAACAACTAGTGGGCTGGTTTCTTTAACACATTTTAGAGTCGTTGTGTTATTAGGGAATCAGGGCAATGGAAAACACCTATCTTGTTCATATCTTCATCTTCAACTCATCTTTATCTTCACAAGATCACATCTTCGTCTCTAGAAAAAACCATAGTCTTATGTCTTTGTATTCTCTTTATAATTTTTTGTCTTGAATGGTGGTACATCACTTTTATCATTATTCTAGAGGTCTATGTTTGATTTGTTGAGTTCATCAATTGTTTTAGATTCATTGGCTCATCGCATAGATAGAATCATTCTTAGGGTTTGTTATTTCTTGATTATTCTGTAATTGACATTTAGTTATTAATAAAATTGAGATTCTTACTAGTTGACATGGTATCAGAGCCCTCGGATCTATGTTCTATTTGAATCGGCGTTTAGTGTTTTGTCACACCCTCAAATTCCGGGTCTGGAATCTATCACGGAGGGGTGTGAACAAACCAGGATCACAGTCAATAGTTACTCGGAACGACTCTATATGCATCGTTTAACATGACAAACCAAAGTTCAAACTTTGTAATACATGCGGAAGCGTTTAAACAAATAAAACAAACCCAAAATATAAGATAAACATTTAAATATCATTGTTTAAGCGTTAGGATGCATGCTTGACCCGTGTAGTGCTCCTAACAGCAGTCCAGATTTAATGACCTGAGAATAACATACTAAAAGTCAACACACGGTTGGTGAGTTCAAGAGTTTGCGTTTAAACATAACAGTTTAACAAAAGTGTATATCAACCCATGGTTGGTAAGTTCAAGAGTTTGAGTTTAATCATAACAGTTTAACAAAAGTGTAATCAATCCAATGGTTGATTAGTTCGAGAGCTTGCGTTTAAACATCCCAGTTTAACAATAGCGTGTATCAACCCAACGGTTGATCAGTTTAAGAGTTTGCAGTTAAACATCCCAGTTTAACAATAGCGTGTATCAACCCAACGGTTGATCAGTTCAAGAGTTTACAGTTAAACGTCACAGTTTAACAATAGCGTATATTTAAGCATGTGCATTGTAATGGCTAGCTAGCCCATTCCCTAACGATATTAAATAGTGATTTCGACATTGAAGCTGACTGTGTTATGTTTGCCTCCTGCCACGACGTCTCCATATCGTGACAAATATACATAGGACAAATTGCACCCGGTTGACCTCAAGTCACACAGGTGGGGCTCGTCACACCCAGTAGTACTACCCAACTTTCCCCGCTATCCAATATTAACAATTCGAAAGTGTGAGGACTTTTATAATTATAAACAGCACTATATTAATATCATACACATCTTAAATATATAATGAAAACGTTTGTAACATTACCAGTATGCTATCTCCCCCAAAGGAGTTTTGATAAAATGAACTTACCCAAAAGAGATTTAGTAAAATAGTGGGGCCTGAACTCACCCAAAAGAGATTTAGCAAAACAGTGGGGCTTGAACTCACCTCAATATTCTCATGTGATGTTGATAAGCTAGTGAATTGCTCCTAAGGAATTATAATTCACATAAGTAAATAAATACAAATTTATAACCTAAATAAGTTAGATCTTTGAACTTGGTGTTCAATTGATCTAGGGTTTGGTTCTCGGGAATTGGTTATAAACATATAATTAAATCATTTAGTTATTTTGTTTTAATAACTAAAGATTTATATTTCATAAAATTTGATTATCTTAATAATGATTTTAACATATCATTATATTCTAAATAAATTATAAACATTATTTAATTATGTAAGTTTATATTTAATTTTGTAAGATTTTATAAATATTTATAAAATCAAATTTTGTATTTATATTATCAGAATTATTCCATAAATAATATAATATCCATTAATATTTTAATGATTTAAATTATTATAAATAAATCCATTTTTATAAAGATAACAATTTTAAATAATTATTTACATAAATAAATAAATAAGATTTAAAGAAATAAATTTCCAGAAATTAACTATATAATTTCTAAAATTACCAAAGTTTGTAAAAACTATTTTTATAATTTTTCAGAATTTTTTTATATTTTTACAGGGCTCAAAAAGGCTTTAAAAAAATGTTGGGGGCAGGGTTCGAACCCCTGACCTCCTGTTCACAAGCACAACACACAAACCAGTAAACCTAGGCTCCAAGCCGCGGTATAACCCCACCTTTAATTCTTTTAAACCCAAACTCAGTAATCCCAATCCCCCAAAATCCCCAGGTTCGATCCTCTACCAAATCGAAAGCCAAATCGATTATGATACAGAAATTAAACTTGAGGCTTTTAATCCCCAGGTAAAACCGAGCATGATGGTAGTCTCAATTACCTGTTTGGTGTTCGAACTGAGGGTCGTTTGCTTAGTTGCAGGTCCGCGACAATCGGGGAAATCGATCGGGGATTTTGTGTGTTTTCTGATGCTATTGAATGTATCATTAGTTTAGGAAAGATTATATAGCCATTATTGTTCGATTAATTTAATTATAGTTGAGATTTGGTGGTCGTTTAGGTAGGTGGTCGGCCGACTTTCGGTCGAGAGTGGGTTAGGTATAAATCGAACTCTATTATTCAAATTGAGGTGGGTTAGGTATTCGAATCATCCACGAAAATGTGTCGGGGTGTTTGGTTCGGTTGAAATCGTGTGGATTTGGTCGTTTGGGAGTCGCCGGAGGCCGCCGGAGACGGCCGGAGGGAAGTCGACGGGGAAAGGGGCGGCGGGTTGGGTGTTTTTAAAATAATTACAAGAACAGTCCCTGTGGTTTAATATGTTTATTATTTTATGCCCAAAGTTTCTAAAACAGGTTTCAAGAATTACAAAATCAGTCCCTGGACTTATTTAATTAAATAAATTAATTTTGTAAATAATATTTTCATTATTATTATTATTTTCATTATTAACATTACTATTTTTATAATAATATTATTATTATTATCATTGTCATTATTTTTATTATTATTAATACTATTATTATTAAATAATAATAAAAATATAAAAATAAATTATAAATTCACATAAGATTTATATTAAATCACGAAAAATATTTTTCGGGTTGTCACATGTTTCTTGTCAGATCTCTTCTTCGTAACATCATCACCAGTTGAGTTTGTCTTCCATCATGGGTTTTCATGTTTAGATGATCCATTCTTGGTCATCTATTGGGTAGGGTTCTTTACATCGACGCTTGGTCTTCGGATTTCTACTCAAATCGATGCCATTCCGTTGCGTATTAATGAAATCTGTTTTTTTCTAAAACTCTAAGAGAAGATTTCAGTTTGGTTGATCTTCGTTGGTATTAACCCACTGTAAGTCGTTCTTTAAACTCCCACTTGCTGCTGGAGTACTCTGTAAGCCCTCTAGGCTCTAACCCTATCCTATTTTATTTTCCTGTCACATGATTTATCTTTTGATAAGCATCCTTTGGACTGGGCTAGATGGACCAGTGTTAAATATCGGGGAGAGATACACCTTCGATCTAATGTGCTGCTTTCTACTTCTTTTGCGTCATTTACATGATTTTTTGTGATTGAGTTTCTCTATTGCTGCAAGTCTGTTTGATTGCTTATGTGCTACTGTTCTGAGTTGTCTTGTCCCTCTTCATACCTGTGTGTGATATGATTTATTAAGGCTGTTGCATATGTTTTTCTTTACGTTCTGACTAATCATTGGGACTACAATAATGTCCTGCTCTGCACTCTTTGACATCAGCAGAAGTAAAAATTAGTAATTGTTCCTGGTTGCTAGTAATAGTTAGACGCTGTGGACTTCTTGCTATTTTTATTTTTGTTCTTCATTAAGTTGCTTCAGTAATTCGATGTATTTTTTGGGTGCCTATGTGAACTGGTTCTGTGTTGTTTTTTCTTGTAGTTCACAAGCATGGCCAGTATTCTACCTAACCCAAGTGAAATGTTAATCAATGAAGTTGAGTTTTGGGATTGTGTGGGTGACTAAGAGTTCAGTTCTTGTGTTGTCATGTTTCATGAAATAGTATTGTAGAAATTAATTCTGAAATGCTTAATAGCCTTTTGTTTCGATGTGTTTTTTTGATTAAATGGATTAGTTTTTAATTCTCTTATCTTGTTTTTTGATTTCTTGATATGCTTGGTTTCCTCCTGTGATACTTGTGCATACTAGTCCAGGTGTTTCGAATACTTAAATGGAAATCCATTATTACATCGTGTCTTTTGATACTAGTGTTTTTTGTAAGTAATGTTCTTAGTTGTCAAATAACAACTTGACTTTGCTAATGGCCTTCGTTTTTCATGCAAGTGGTACGAGTAACTTTTTCTACAATTAATAGGTGGGCTAGATTTCCCTTTAAAGAAGAGTTGTTGTATGTTGAAGGATATTGTGTTTGTGTTTCTTGAAAAATTTTTTAAAAAAAAGAGAGGAAATAATTAATTAGTTGAAAAAAACGCAAATTTGAGCTGTAAAAGCTTTCAACATGTATTTTGTCTTTCTTACAAAGGGCAAGAAAGGTTTTGTTTAAGAAAAAATTGTCTTGTAGCTCAATCTTATTAGCTCGTTGTAAACTCCAACATGGTATTTGAAGGTCATTTACCTTGTCACAGTTTTCTTGTTGTTTTTTAAAATGTCTTGCAACTTTTTGTAGACTTAGAAAGTTTCTTTGAATTTTGGTGTCTTCAAAGGTATTATTAGGTTTTATCTTTGAGATGTTTGAAATCAGAATTTATAAATCTAGTTTTCTTGCAGCAAGTTTTTTGAGTATAATCATTTTTTGTCAAATGTGTTTCTACACAAGGTTATTTCTTTGTTGCTCCAAGTTCATTGATTTCTTATTGTATGGTTTGTTCACTTCTAGTATAGATTGTTTAACTGCTATACTTTTTTCATGTGATCAGTTGGCTTGTTCTTCAAACGAAATATATGTTTGTTTTAATGTGCTAAAGTTTTTTGAAAAAGAAACATTCTTTGTCCTGAGAGTTAGAAATTAGGCGAATGATAATTCTTATCAACCTGTTTCTTCATGCTATTATTATTGGTTCAGATTTTTCTATGTGTCTTGTACGTTGATAGGTTTTTTTCTTAAAGTAATAACTTTTCTACTTTAAATTGTTAGTACATTTTAAATTTATGATTTCTAAGAAAAGAATGAGAAACAAAAAATCATTTCTTCACATAAAGCTGTGTTTATCAAAGTTTTAAATTTCTTAATGAGAAACAATGTTTAATTTTATAGTATGGCATATTTTATCCTTCATGAACGTTTGCTTGTCATTATTTCCTATGGTCATAGTTAATAAGACCTTGTAGTGTTGGTCGAAATGTTATTGTGACCTAAAGGCTTTATTGCTTGTCTGCTGCACATATATGGTATCCCAAGGTTGATACTTGAAAAGGAAAATAAAATTATTGAATTGTTAAGAGTCAAACCAGCTAAAACAACGAGCACACTTATACATCATTTCTATAAATTTGCTGGGTGTTTTTCATTACCATTTTGATAAGTGTAGCACGTTCTGGTTTTCTGATTGCATGTCGATTCTCATGTCTCATTGTTATGATTATACAGCTTTGTTATGTCTTGAACTTTGCATGTGGTTAAGGTTGCAGGCATATTTGTTTTTGTTATGACTGATTCTTTATGGTTATTTGATTACTTCTATATTCAGTTTTATGGTGGTTTGTTTGATCAATATGTCTTGTTGTCTATTATCTTGTCTCTGGTTAGTCGAATCGTGTGGTTCAATTTTTTAACCAGATGTTCTATCAAGTGTGTTCTTGATTCTTTGACAACCTAGTATGTTCTTTCTCTTGTGTAAGAGATATTATGAATTTGTATTCATTTAAAATCTATTTGGTTGTGTCTTTCTTGTCTGATATAGCTTATGCTAATCTTATTATTATCAGACATGTTTTTTGAATCTTGTGATTCAGTATTATATGTGAAGTTGTAAAAGTTTTTGCTTGATTCAAATAGTCCTTATGTTCTTTACAAGCTCTTTGTTTATATGGTTCTTGTAAAGTTGTAAAAGTTTTTGATCAATGCAAATTAGTCTTTATGTTCTTCTCAATTCTTGCTTTAGACATTGTTCTGAGTTCTTAAAAGTCAAGTGGCTTTTATCTTTCTTATCAGATATGTTTTTTCTGATAGTCTTATTGAATCGTGTGATTCTTTCTTTGTCATAATCTGATTTCGGTGTGATTCTGCTTATTTCTAGACACATATTCTGAAATCTTTTAAATCACATGTTCTATCAAATTTGTTTTACTCTTACAGTCATATTGTTCTGTCTTTGTTGATTGTTATTTTTCATGGTTATTACCACATGTGTTGTAACTTGTGGCACTATTTGTGTTTATACTTTGTTAATGATGAGTCTAAACCTCATTATTTGCCTAAAATTTCTTTATGGATAACTCTGTTGAGAGGGGATATGTTTTATTGGAGATAAAAGTGTCAGCTTTTGTTATATCTATCTTTACTAATATTAAGCTGTATTTTTGGTCTTGTCTCCATATGTTAATTAAATTTCTCTCTACCTTGTTATTCATGTCTTCTATGCTTAAATTATATTGGAAAGTATAACAAATAAATTTAAAGTATTTTGTCATATGTGTTCACAGTTGGTTTATAAAATTAAAGGTTAAATATATTAACGTGTGAACAAAAGTTTTTGCAAGTGGATTCAAAGTTTACTATCCCATTTGAAGCTCACTGTCTGGTAAAAGTGCTTTTATAGGTTTGTTCTAATTGCTATCCAATTGAGACAATGATTGAAGTAAATATTAGCGGGCCCCTTGTTTCTTATCTTCAGAATGCAAACATTGTCATGAAGAAAGATGCTGCATGAACAATCAAATTTAAACAGGGAAGTTTTCTGGATATCTTGATTTATTTTATTTTTATAGTCATAAAATCTTGATATCAGGATAGAAGGTTTTTTAATCCCGAGTTTAAGTTTTGAAAAGGTAGTATTCTATTTCCGACAAATAGCTAGTTTGATTCAAAAAAAGGAAGGGAAAGAAAGGAAAAGTTGAATGCGCTTAACTTGTTTTATGTGTTTGACTATTGAATTGAGGGGGATGTTAAAATATATGATTCATTCAATTCAATGTCAAACACATGATTTGAATAAACATTTTTTGATCTAGTTTATTTTGTTGTCTTTGCATTTTTTGTATTGGGTTGGAGTTGCTATCGGACTAAAGAGACTTGGGCTGAAGCAGTGTAACTGGGCTGAAGCAGTGCGGCTGGGCTGGAACAAGAAAACAACTAGTGGGCTGGTTTCTTTAACACATTTTAGAGTCGTTGTGTTATTAGGGAATCAGGGCAATGGAAAACACCTATCTTGTTCATATCTTCATCTTCAACTCATCTTTATCTTCACAAGATCACATCTTCGTCTCTAGAAAAAACCATAGTCTTATGTCTTTGTATTCTCTTTATAATTTTTTGTCTTGAATGGTGGTACATCACTTTTATCATTATTCTAGAGGTCTATGTTTGATTTGTTGAGTTCATCAATTGTTTTAGATTCATTGGCTCATTGCATAGATAGAATCATTCTTAGGGTTTGTTATTTCTTGATTATTCTGTAATTGACATTTAGTTATTAATAAAATTGAGATTCTTACTAGTTGACAAATATGCAAAAAAGTATGTACATGTATCATCTTTTCTAACTAAATACCAATCTATAGTACATAACTTTACATGTCATGATCATCCTTAATAATTAAACTATAAAGTGAAATAAGAGATTAAACTTGGGTAGGAGCACTATAGCTTTAACCACATCGAAAGAAGCCACTATAAAGCAGATGTTGGTAATCAAATTTCTTTCGGGTAATCACCAAACTCTATAACAAAAGAGCATATCTACTTTGGTTCATGGTAATCACCAAACTATATAACATAAGAGGTGGTGAATACAAAGATGGATATCCGATTTGTATATAAGCTTATCTACTTTGGCTATGCCTTACATGACTGTATCAATAGCATTGTTCAGGCCCATAAGCTTTCTATCTTTGCAGGCATGATCTTCCTCCTATAGTATTACTTCTGGCATATCATTTATCCCAGCCACATCTAGCTATCTAGGTGTTTATTATCCTTTTTTCTTTCCCTTAAAACAACAATCTTTGATCATTGGTGTCAAAGTGTAATAATCTTTTTCTAGATCGTCTACATCAATATCATATGAATGTGTTTATATATCAACCAATTTTGATCTTACAAGTCAAACGATAGACAAAATCATTTGAAACATTTGAAAAATAAAATGTTTAAGATAGAAAAAATAATGATTTACATGTTTAACCTGCTTTGATAATTCTCTATTTATAATAAGCCTAGATAGACAATTTGACATATACAGACGAGAGGAAAAAAATTAAATTTAATTTTTTTTATCATAGTAGCAAAATTTATCATTCCATTAGAGATACATACATAATGAAATGTAGGGTTTAAACGTATACCCTCATCATACTTCAAGATGGTAAACTGCGATCTCAATACATGATTTGCAGTTCTATGAAAATGAAAGCTTAAAATATAGCATATAGTAATAACATGGTTTAGATATCAACATTCAAAAACTAAGTTATTATTTTGCCTATTAAAACTAAAAGTTAAAACAGGTCTCAATTACGAAACAAAACAAATTAACTCGTTTCTGCATACAATTTGAAGGGATTTCGATTGAAATAAAGTACTTACTACAACTCACTATTTAATCCTAAAATGTTACTTCCATCACATGATAGAGCTAAACGAAATCAATCTTATCAGTACAAAAAAGGCCTAAAAATAACAAGACAAATGTGTATTGAAGTATGAATCATGTACCTCTTTAGAACACGATATTTAATTTCTAATAACACAGGCTGTAGCAAAGTTGATCCTATTAAGGAGTGTCTGTGATTTGGAGATCGATTTGTGGCCTCCCAAGGCTTGAGACGGCATAAAAATCCACAGTAATGACCGTGAATAACGAACATTTGTAATGACTGAACAACAAACCTTCTCTAAAAACAACTTTCAACCACAAATTAATATGCTCAATTGTTGATATAATAGAATGAAAACGAACACCAAAAAGGCAAATCACCAAAACAACTAACAAAATACACTACCATATCAAAATTATCGCCTTTCTAAAAAATCAAAATTATTATCAGATTACCTTGGAGTGCTGCCATACAGCTGTGTATTTGTCAAGTTTTAAGACCTTAACGTCTGGTGATCTAGAGGACAGATAAAGTTCTTAGGCTAGGGGTAACTCTCTTGATATGTCATATACACTTGATCCGTTCCTGATGACAACCACAACTTGTGAAGCTTCATTAATTAGTCAAATATATATAGTATCATTTGAGATATAACAAATATTATAAATTCCCAATGACATATACTAAGTATCCCTGATTATGAAATGGATAGGTACTCGATAGTTGATGCTGCTAATATGATAACATAGTGGACACCTTAGCATGCTAAAATCATAAGTACTTTATGAAATTTTCAAATTTTGCTTATATATTTCTATGGGATCAAGTTGCAACATGCTCTCCACAAGTGACCATGTTTCAACAGTTTGTTCTGCACTCCATATTGATTTAGATTTCAAAAAATAGCAATGCTCATGGGGTATCACTAAGCATGTCAGCTGCCATAACATAGGAAATTTTAGAAGCGTAAAGCACGAAAACTGTCCAAATTCAAGTTAGAGGCATGTTCTATGACCAGAAGTGGCAAAAAGGGCAAGTTGGGTAGGATGGGTAACGCGTCAAAACAGATCAAAAATATAGGTATAAATTACAATTATGATGTGGGTTCACTTAGATTATAGGTAAGCTAATGATAAACATAATATACAAATCAAAAGAATGATAAATATACATAAAACAAAACAAACTTTGATAAAATAAAATTAAATTACCTTAAGATCCCAAGAACCCTAGGAACATTTTCGTTAATGAGTTTCAGCTTCTTCTTCAAACGTCTCTGTTGTTCATTAGCACACACTGCTTCTCTTACACACATACACTTCACGGTTCAATAGCAGGGGAAAACATGTGAATTATGTGAAGCAAATATCTAAAAGCTACTAAATTTTCTAATCAAATCGTTAAAATCATTCACGCAACCTTTAGCAAAAACAAAAACATATGTACCAACTCTTAATGCCGGAGCCTTTTACTTTGTTGAATGGGATATAAACATCTCATATTATATAGCTCGATACATATAAGAGAATAAGGAAATCAAAATCTTACACTAACAATTAATGGTTAATTCAAAATACGACCTCAAACGATTTTCACACGAATATACCTAGTAATTTTGGGATTTCCTAGCAAGGAAGATGATAATCAAAGTCAATGATCTAAAAATCCAATAACTAAATATCTGCCTGGTTAACAAACATTTATTATATGCAATAGAATTCATGTATCAAGCATACTTTGTATCAAGCATTAATTTGCATCAAAACATCAGCAGTTCATAAAAAAAAACCCTAAAAACTGGTTTAGATTGCACATTTCATAGAGACAGCAAGAAACAACATAGAAATTAGGGAATCAAACATTGAACAAAAGGAAAAGGAAAGGAAAATATTAAATTCGTACCTGTAAAACCACAGAGAAAAAGCAAACGCTTCAAACAAGTGCCCGGTTCACTGATTCAAGAAGTGAAGAACACATAAGAGAGAAGGACATACATACACATACAATAAACACAATACACACACATAGAAGCAAAGCCACAGGGAAGTGAAGTAATGAAACCGAACGAAACGAAATCATAGAGTCACCTGAGTTTTTGACGGGGATGAGAGAAACGGCTGGGGAGAGGGTCAACATTAATTGATATCACTGAAAGCCAACAATTAAATGGAGGCTGAGGGAAACGTTCGTGCAACCTAGCAAATTGAATGGAGAAGAAGAGGAATGCCAAGGGGGGTTTAATGGGCATCAATTACTCCCATATTCACGCCAGTGCGTTGTACGGCCGCCGACTTCAATGGTGGCGCCTCAGTGACTGTAACGCAAGCCAAAGGGGGAGCTTTTTGTGAAGGCGGAGGGTGAGCGAGGGATGTCAAAGAGCGCGTCTTAGAGCATTCACATCCCATTCCTTATCTTTATCTATATAATTACACTAAAAATCACTACTTCTTCTCTCTCCTTTCAATTAAATAATACTTTTTATACCATTATCATTACTTCTTTCTCTCTCATTCACTCACAACCACTTTAAAAAATATTAAAAAATTTATAAGGATTGTACAGTGATTCTTCAAATATACCAATCCACAATAACATTTTCTCTCTCCTTCACTCACAACCACTCAAAATCATTCCATATAATATACCAAACACACTCACATGATTATAGGGCACGGGTTGTGAATGCTCTTACATTTTGGGGTAAATTGAAGCTTTTACCCATGGTTCCACTATTATTTCCACTATTATAAGGTAGTAAAGATAGATAATAACATTTAGTTTACAAAACATGACATAAATGTGTGCAAAAACAATGATGGATCCAGAAAGATTTCTTTCACTCGTCTCACTTTTTAATAATAATATATTCAAGACTTAATTTAAATTTTGATTAATGTGGTTTCAAAGTAACTATTTTAATCTAAAAGTTTAATAAACATCAATTTTAATTTAAAATTTTTATCATTTGTTTTAATTTCAGTTCAAAAGTTTTAATATTCTAGATTTAAGTTGAAATAACTTATGAAACTTTTAAAATGAAATTGAACAACTTATGAAACTTTAAATGTAAATTGATTTTTGTTAAATCTTTTTTTATCAAAACTTAAGAAGTAAAACCAAATTTAAATCTTTATTCAATGAATGAGTATCACTTGAATATGATATGCACATAAAAAACACAAGGAACGAAGATCAAATATCATAATCCAAATCTGTTTTTTTTTTCGAACGACAATTATTATTAAAAGCAAATCCAGCAAAGATTGCTAGGGCCACACAAAAGTACATCAAATATTACACTGGGGAAATCTATAATAATAAAATGAAATTTTACACAAAACTTCGCTATGCAAGATCTTCAAGTTTCCCCTTGTGTTTCAGCCACAAGAATAAAATATACTTGATTTCATCAACCACGTTCGTTACCCAAGTCAACTTACAGTTGAAATAAAACCATTATGAACATTCCAAATGGCTCAAGCCTAAAAATAACATAGACCATAGATCGTTTTATTCTGCTAGGAAAATAAAACTCAGTTGATTATCCAACACTATATCATAAAAGCATGTTTTAACGACTTTTTAAATCATTGACGTGCCTATCTAATCAATTTTATTATACGAGTAAGAAACCTTCAACTTTAAACTCTCGACTCACACATCCCGATAAAAACTCATAAATCAATCCATCTCCATCGGTCACGATGCCAATGTTGTTGCGACCGGATCGGACCAGCCGCTCCAACTGGTCCGACCGGGATCGGCTAGGTGGCCGGTCCGGTTCGCTATGAATCGTTCTGGGCTGGTCGAACCGACCGGTTCGTCCCGAACCAGTGGTCGAACCGGGAAACCGGACCGGTTAGAACCGAAATTTTTTTATTTTTTTGGGGGATTTTAATGGGTAAAAACGGGGTGTTGAATCATAAATTAGTATGTTGGATATACAAATATAGTTAATTTTATATATAACTATAAAATACATATATAAATCATATATAAATTACTTATATTTAATTATATATATAACTATACATATATATAATATAATACATATATAATTATAACGTAATGCGGTTCTTAAATCTAGTCCGACCGGTCCGACCACCAAACCAGTAAAATGTTTGATTCAACGTTTGATACGATTCTGAAAAGATGCTAAAACCACATTGTGAAGATCACTCAAGTTAGTTGACTCCAAATATTTCAACAATACATAAAACATCCATGTGTTCAACGCGTATTATGAGCAATGTTTTCAGAACCGGATCGGACGTCGACCGGAGGCCTTACTAGTTTGGTGGTCGGACCGGTCGGACCGGTTGGATCGGATTTAACTATATTTTAATTATATTTATATATGTAATTAAATATAAGTAATTTATATATGATTTATACATATTTTATACGGCAGCCACCAAGGATCGGCACTGAGCCCATTTCTCTTCACAATAGTGTTGGATGAGATGACCAAGTCTATACGGCAGCCAGTTCCGTGGTGCATGCTCTTTGCGGATGATATTGTCTTAATATCGGAATCTAAAATGGTGCTGAACGACAGGCTACAACAGTGGAGAGCAGCACTAGAGCGTAAAGGTTTAAGGATAAGTCGCTCTAAGACAGAATACATGCATTGTAACTTTAGTGGTGAGGTGGAAGAGGACACTCAAATCAGTATTCAGGGTATGGCGGTCCCACAAACGTCTACGTTCAAATACCTGGGCTCGTACCTACAGGAGGACGGAGAGATACATAGCGATGTAGCGCATCGTGTTCAAGCAGGATGGTGCAAGTGGAGAGCAGCATCAGGGATCCTATGTGATAAGAGGTTTCCAGCAAAACTAAAGGGAAAGCTATACCGAGTGGCAGTACGCCCAGCTATGTTATATGGAACAGACTGCTGGGCCATAAAGAAATCGCACGAGAAACAAATAGAGGTAGCGGAAATGCGAATGCTGAGGTGGATGTGTGGCAACACAAGACTGGATCGGATAAGAAACGAAGTGTTTCGACAGAAGCTAGAAGTGGCTTGTATCGCAGATAAAATACGAGAGGGAAGATTAAGATGGTTTGGGCATGTCAAGAGGAGACCAACGGCGGCACCAGTTAGAGCAGTAGAGAACATCATCTTAGAGGGTAGGAGGAGTAGAGGAAGACCTAGATTGACTTGGGATGAGGTAATTAGGCGAGATATGATACATTTGCACCTCTCTGAGCACATGATCGAGGATAGGAGTGAGTGGAGGCGTAGAATTAAAATTAAGGACTTTTAGTGGGACCTATACGCAGGTAGGGTATTTGAAGTCTTATTGCGAGGCCTGATGTGTACGTAGTCCATATATGCCCTCTACCGGTGATTCTACCTGCTCATCTGATATATTTTTTTGTCTTTCTCTAATTCTTTAGTTGTTATATTTGTGTATGCTGTTTGATATATGTTGTATGATTTATTTTATGATGTCTTGCTATCGTTGGCTTTTGCTATCGAGTCGGGGGTCTCTTTGGAAGCGGTCTCTCTACCTAACAAGATAGAGGAAAGACTCGCCTACACCTACCCTCCCCAGACCCTGCTCTTGAGTGGGATATACTGGGTTTGTTTGTTTGTTTTTTTTGTTTTATACATATATTTTATAGTTATATATAAAACTTAACTATATTTGTATATCCAACATACTAATTTATGGTTTAACACCCCGTTTTTACCCACTAAAATCAAAAAAAAAATTGAAAACCGGCCCAAACCGTCCCGGTTCGCCGGTCCAACCGGCGGTTCGGGTTCACTCACCCGGTTCAAAGCAAACAAAACGAGTCATATTGGATCGGATCGGCCAGGGTCCCGAATCGCGGTCCGACCGGTCGGACCGGCCGGTCCGATCCGAGCCTAACAACACTTATTATGAGAGACGCCGCATCGAGCGCCTAACTATGGTCCCACAAGCCAGCTCACATCCCATCATTCAACCCTCAATTCTCCACCGTCAGATCAAACCAACCTGCATCATCTCATCCCTCCATTTCCCAACCACACTTTGCACCGCGAAACATTGCATCATAACCCACACTCACACACGGTGCTTGAACACGCGTTGCCCGTTGACCGTTTGACCATGGGCTTGTTGATGACCCGAATATCTTCCCTATAAATACCACCTCACTTTGCACAAGCATGCTATGAAACTTTCGGATCCTATTGGTTTGTTTGCAGATATTTTTGATTGAAGGTATAATTGTTGTTTTGATCGATTTGAATGTTTCATCTATCGTCGGTTGAATTGATTTGGATTCTAGTTTGTTTGAGTTTATGATGTGGTTTAGAAATTGTTCGAAGTTTCGATTTTACGTGTTGAATTGGAGTTTGATCATCTATCATCAGTTGAATTGACTTGGTTGACTGACTGAGGTGGAGAATAATCGGATTTTGTTCTTCGATCATCAAGTTTTTGTGTAATTATAAAGGATTTGGTTCATGTAGAGTCGATTTTCGATGATCGATGGATTAAGGTTTGTGATTTTGATAATTTTGCTGAACATGAGATCTAATTTGATTTTTTATTCGTCGATCATAATTCACGATTCGGACTATTTGGTTCGTTGATTGATTTCATAATCATCCGACTTTGGTTTTCGATCAACGAGTTCTTCATTTCAAAATTGTTTGATTTTAAGCTTCGATTGATCGTTTAATGATCGATTCGATTGATCATCGCGAAAGGTGTTATCTAGTAATGATTTAGACTATTTGGTTGACTGATTGGCATGAAATTTGCCGAACTTTGGTCTCGGATAGCTGAACATTTTTAGTTAAAACGATGTTTTCTTTCAATTTTAAAATTGTGTAATTTGATTGTTACAATCATCGATTAACACCAATGATCTTATGTTTGGGCTATTTTGGATAAGTAATTTGACTTAAAAAGTCATCACATCGTTTTATGATATCAATGATGTACTTGATGGATTCAAGCTTGTAAATCAGTTAATGCTGTTATTTAACTAACTACTTTTTTAACTTGTAGGTAACTTTGTATAACTAAAATCATTGTGTGAGAAGAAGCTTTGTTGGGAACGAGGGATGTCATTGGTTTCACAAAAAAGGTCTACTTTGAACCCGGATGCCCCATTGTTCATCCCTGCTGCTGTTCGCCAAGTGGAGGATTTCTCGCCAGAATGGTGGCAGCTGATGAAAACCTCCACTTGGTTTCACGACTACTGGCTCAGCCAGCAGCAGGGAGATGGTGGCTTCGTTGGAAACGCGTCAGATGAGTGTGACATTGTCGATATGCTACCTGATTCTATCGACACTGATGAAGATTTGTTATCCATGGAAGCACAATATGAGCAATTCCTACATTCGTCTTCAAGGGAAACTGTGAACCAATTCGGTTCACCTGCTTACAAGCAAATGCCTTCGAATGGTAAGCTGCAACGCGTAAGACTTAAAAGGGAAGATAAATAGATTATGATGATGATGATGTTGGTTTTGAGTTGTGTTATTATGTTTTTTATTTTAGGTTTGGGAACAGAGGCGGAAATACTAATTAGGAGTTTGAGCTTGTCAAAATCGACACCCGGGTCACAAGTGGAGTTTGAGAGGGCTAAGTATCCAGAAAAGCCGATGAAATCTTTTAGCCCAAAGATCCACTCACAGCGCATTCAGCAACCGCGCTGAGTGGAATGTAATTAGTTTCGCTCGTTTCTCTGGCCTTGCTTAGCTTTGGGTTCTTTATGTATTTACAAAAAACTGTAGTAGTAACTTTCTTTGTATGCTGTAAGTTGATGTATAGAGCAAGGTCATAACTTTCTATATATCCTAATTCCTACCATCTAGCATTGTTCGTTTCCTCACACCTGCTGGTTTAAAACCTGAGTTACCGTTAATCAGGGGTGTTAAATGGTGCTGGTATCTAGTGGGTCGAACTTACACGAACCCAAAAACTTCATTAGACACATGAACCCGACCATAAAACAAGTTTTCGTTGTTTGGCAGGAACACAATCTATTTAGCCCAAAATTTATAGCATACTAAACCCTAATCAAAATATTTATGACAAAATACAAATATATATGTTTAAATTATGCAATCTTATGCTGATCATCATTTAAATATCAAATTTTGGCATTGCATACCAAATCATGACATAAAACATGTGTATTCTTATAAAAATTATAAGAATAAGCAAGCTAAACGGCCAACAACATGAATCCATTACACACCATGTCAACCCGAACGACACTTGTTTAGCTAAACTTGTTTGCGGGATTGATTTGTAATTGGCCCAAACTTGTCAAAGCTAAAATCAAAACACATAATTTTCAATCGATTCATGTGTTTTCATGTATGTCTGAAGCCCAATGCTTCAAACTACGGTTGGAAGTGAAAAGTAAAGCATTCCAAGCACTCGATCTAGCTTCGATGTTTGATCATTATCAATTTTCAGAAAGGTCTACGAATCAAAAGACCAAACACAATAGTCTATCATTGGGCTAAACTGTAGAACCACCAGTCCACCTGGGACTTCAATCTAGCTTTTATATATTAATAACAGACCTCAACTCATTGCAAATGAGCCCAAATTACCCCATCAGAAAGATGCAAACAGTGAAACAGGAATGGCAATTATGATACAATGACACCCCCAAATGGGCCCAGTTTTGGGGACCAGGTATTTTGACCTTAGGGAGTGTGTTATGGGGGTGGTTGAGGGGGCATGAGTATCTCGGTGTTGGGTGTAGGCTTCGGGTGGATTAAATTTGAAGCAATTGTGCTCGGCGGGCCAAGAGTTAAATAGCCCCTGTTTAGTTAGATAGTTAACTAAAGAGATTAACCGTAACTGTAGCCTATAAATATATCTCTTTATACTTGTAATCAATATCACTCAATAAAAAGAAAAACCCTAGTTGCCCCATGAGGACGCGGGTTGCACACCGTAACCGAACCTTTATAACCTCTTGTGTCTCTTATTGTTTATTTTTTTTCTATTGAGTGTTTGTGTGCTTTGATCCTAACACCCAGCGCATCACGAGACGAAACATCACGCCCTTGGCCTGAGCGAGGACGCGTCCGTGAGGCTGCTCACAAGTGTGGGGCAAGGGGAAGCCTTTTTGAATTCTGTTTATTTTTTTTTTTAGAGTAAATTACCATTTGCATCCTTGTGGTTTGGTGATTTTGACCATTTGCATCCCTCCAGTTTAAAAATCCTCATATACACCCTATCGTTTCATTTTTGTTTCCATTTGCATCCAAATTACTAACGACGTTAAATGATTCAGTTAATTTTTTATAAAATGACGAAAATACCCTTGACACAATTTAATGAACCATCCACGTCATCTTCTCCTTCTCCTTTGACCACCACAAACTCCCTTTCTCTCTCTCTCTCTCTTTCTTTCTCAAACATAAACACACACACATTCTCTCTATCTCCCTCATCACTCCATCACCACCACCATCAACACCATCAACATCTTCGCTGCGATTCAGGCTCTGAAACTCCATCACCACCATCACCATCAACACCATCAACACCATCAACACCATCAACATCAACACCATCTCTTTCTTTCTCTCTCTCTTTCTTTCGCTCCGATGCCGCGATTCAGGCGGCTGTACACCTCATCCAAGCTTTGAAACTCGCCCCCGGAGATCTGAGTCGGGGCGCTATAGCCGGAGATCTGAGTCGCCGGTGACGGTGGTGATACCCGATGGTTCGTTTGCGTTTGCGCTTGATGTGGCGGAGGTCAAGTCCGGCGTCGGAAACCCAACAATCATCTCCTTCCACAGTTCAACTTCCGGCGAGTCAACAACACCTCCGGCGAACAATTTCCCATTTCCGGCGACATCGAAATCGGAATCTCCGAGCATTACAGTCTCCAATTGCCTCAATTTGTTCTTGAAATCACTGTCATCAGGAGAATGAGATTCTATCTGTGATGAAGATAGAGTGGAAGGTGAGTAGTACATGGTGGTACAACTGCCGTTAGCGGAGGATGATTCAAGGGTGCAGTAGGGTTCCGATTCCACAGCGGACGAGTTAATCACACACACATCAATCCACAGCAGACGTGTCGTGAACAAAACATAAGCTTCGACCGCAACCATCCCTGTTGGTTCATCATCATCCTCGATCAATCGACACAACACCTTCAAACACCGAGAACCCCGAACCATCTTTGGTCCCAAATCACTACCGAAACTATCATCACATTCGTTCATCCCTGCCAGCTGACACCTGTGACCTTCTTCCACCATCACCGACCACAATCGACCACCCCAAACTTCAAATTCAAGCTATTGCAACCATTACCATCTTCAATCAACACCAAAATCAACCACAACCACACCATCGACAACCCTAATCGACCTCATCATCTGTGGACCATCTCCAACCACTCAAACTATCGATTGAATCCCCAAATCCCAATCAACAACTTCGATCAACCGAAAACCTCATCATCCTCTTTTGCCCGAAGCAGAAGAGAGATCGAGAGTGAGAATTGAGAGAGAGGCGGAGAACCGAGAGAGAGGAGAAGAGTTCGAGAGATTGAGAGTGAAGTAGAACAAGAAAGCAATTGGGATTTTGGCTTTGTGTTTTTAAACTCTTAACCGACATAAGAGTTCAAGTGTGCGGCGGTAGAACAAGAAAGCAATTAGGGGTTTTAAGGGCATTTTCGTCATTTTATAAAAAATTAACTGAATTATTTAACGTCGTTAGTAATTTGGATGCAAATGGGAACAAAAATGAAACGTTAGGGTGTATATGAGAATTTTAAACTGTAGGGATGCAAATAGTCAAAATCACCAAACCACAAGGATGCAAATGGTAATTTACTCTTCTTTTTTACTTCCATCCATCAATCATAACACTATACCTCACGATCTATATGCTCACATCCACACAAACAACATTACACACCTTTAGTGAGTGTACTAACCCATAACACAAAGCCTTGTAAACCAAACCTGCCAAACTACCATGATTTTGATCAACTAGTGGTTCCTGTATCCAACAAAGCAAACATGACTGTTCAAACCATATAATTAAAGATGGGTGCAACCAGAAGTCTCTTATTCCTACTTGCTAGCCGAAACAAATCTAGACTACCCTCTTTTATTTGAGTCAAGGTGGAGACGTGGAGTCGATATCATACTGTTCCTAGCAAGCATGCCAACACTTGTTTCCGAGTCTGAGGCACCATATATACATACATTAAGCAACTGAGACAACCTAGAATATGCAAAACTCGGTTTGGATAGACAAATGCAAAGAACCTATTCTGGACCAGTATCAGTTTGTTCACTTCTGTGTTCTATTCTTCAAAAACCGGTGTGGTTCTAAATTTTCCCAAAAGTCAGGCTCTTGGTTCAGTCGGTTCAAACCCTGAACCAGTACAAGAAATTTGATTTCCAGAAATGCAGAACCAAGTGGTAGAATACCAACATCACGGTAACTAAATAAAAAAACAAATGAATTGTACAAAACTATATGAAGTACAACATAGCTATGGGGCGATTTTTTTTTTTAAATGGTATATTTTAAGAGAGATTAATGACAAGGGGGGAAAATCTCTACCCTTTTTCACTTTAAGGGTACCCGCCCCTGCCAAGGGTGGTTCTTTAATCCATCGCATGTGAGTGTGTGCAGTGAGTCAGTGTGTGTGCAGTGAGTGAGTGTGTGTGTAGTGAGTGTGTGTAGAGTGTTATGTCACATCCGTGCCTCGATCTTTGAGATCTCGCCCTTGCCAAGGGCGTGTTCTCCCCCACTTTCCACCACACAATTAACCTAGTTTTATATCATTGTTTTATATTATTATGTTAATTTTATATTATAAAATATAATATTGATTATAAAAAATAGTTAGTTTTATATGATAAAATATAAAATATTAATTTTATTTGATGTTTACTGGTTATTATTGTATATTAATTACCGATTTACTTGTTAGTTTCATTGTACTAGTTTGTTTTTGGACGCCTGTTCTAATATTATATTTTATAACATAAAATATAATATTATTAGAATAGGCATCCAAAAACAAATAAGTAGTACAATGAAACTAACAAGTAAATCGGTAATTAATATACAATAATAACCAGTAAACATCAAATAAAATTAATATTTTATATTTTATCATATAAAACTAACTATTTTTTATAATTAATATTTATATTTTATAATATAAAACTAATACAATAATATAAAACAATAATGGAAAAGTGGCGGGAGAACCCGCCCTTGGCGAGGGCGAGATCTCAAAGATCGAGACACGGATGTGACACCACACTCTGCACACACTCACTGCACACACACTCACTCACTGCACACACACTCACTCACTGCACACACACTCACTCACTGCACACACACTCACATGCGATGGATTAAAGAACCCGCCCCTGGCAGGGGCGGGTACCCTTAAAGTCAAAAAGGGTAAAGATTTTCTCCTCTTGTCATTAATCTCTCTTAAAAAATTCTATTTTTGAAAAAAAAAATCCTATGGAGCTAAGATATCAAAGAACCAAATTTGCCATTCTATATATATGCAATAGATAGCTCACATACTTGTCTTTAAGAAAACTGCCAGGCATTGCCTTTGGTGTTTGCCAGAATAACAAGTATGTTCGATGTAAAAACTAGACTAGCGCGTCTTCTTTTTGCGACTGAGTTTTTGTTTGGTTAGCAATGGCATCTGATATGGCCTTCGGGAGCAAAAAGCCAGGTCTTTCGAGAAACGGTGCACGATCAAGTACTAAGGGTTCTCGGGTTGTTACCTCAATGCCATCAAAAGTCCACAATGTCAAGGTTGCTTCACCTTTTAAACCCAAAGAAAACCAACCAAGCCCTGCAGCCGCTAAGTCAACACTGTTCACATCCCAGCTTGTTCCAGACACTTTCACTTCTCTTGACTCCCACTTCCCTAATTCAGACACTCTATCTACACCAATCGGTGGCTACAACAACAAAAACAAAAAAACAAACATTTTCATATATGCATAAAAAAATAGTTCTTTAAAAAGAAATCTAGTGTTTTGTTACAAGTTTACCCGAATAACAGGAAACTGAAGCGAGCGTGTGGAATAACAGAAATGGAAGTACCCAAGAATCAAACACAAGTTGAAGCACATGAAATTAAGCAGATTACATACCTGTAATCTAACGCCAGCATGCTTGTTCCAAATTTCGTCTGCATTTTCAATCTTCCCAAGATGTAGAGAAACATTCGGGGATGCCCAAACTGTAACATAAATCGTTTGCACGGATGCTTGATTTAGGTCCAGTCTCATTAGACCTCCAATATGTATCGCCTGCCCTTGCTGCAATATACCAACATCTTGCATCAGATACAATACATGATATCATAAAACCTAGTACTATCCGATTTTAATGTAAAGTTTAAAAGTGGGATGATTCAAGTATTCAACCACTCAAACAAACATATCCCCAACAAAAACAACCCGACTCGACCCATTTTGACGGTTACCAACTCGTTTGACCCACCTGTTTTCCCATCTCAAGAGAGTAATATTAGTGTTTAGTTAGCATGCTATATTGCTATATCAGCCATCATAAAGCTAAGGAATATGAAAAAACAAACAACAAAAACACAAGTACTTGCCTTAATTCTATATGTTCGAGGACGTAACTCCTTTCGTATTTCAATCATCTTTTGCTCCTCTCTATTCAACCTCATAGACATCAAATACGGATGCAACAACCCCGGTGTATCATACATCTTCGCTTTAGCAGACAACACACCTCCAATCCTCAAAATACCAAGAGTCGTCCCAGGAACCGCAGCTTCAGTCAGTTTAGTAGCCTTCACCCCTCCTTTCTTAGCAAATGCATTAATCAACGTCGACTTACCAGCATTTTGTGCCCCAATTACCCACACATGCCCTCGAGGTCCCGCCAAATCCTTAACAAAAGCCAGCAAATTTCTAACACCTAAATCCTTACGCGAACTAACCAAATACACCCCGTTTAGCCTAGGTGCACCATGAGCCTTAGCCCGATGTCTCACCCATCTATCTAATCTAGTTGGAGATATCTGTGAAGGTAAAAGATCAACCTTTGTAGCCACAAGAACCAGTTTAGGCAACTTTTTGCTCCTCTGCAGACCATCACGACCTCCTTCTAACGACTCGAATAAAGATTTGGCAGCTCGTTTTGGAAACGAACCATCAAAATCTACACAATCAACAACCATTACTACAACTGTATTATCTGCATTTCCAGTTGGTTTCATCAAACGGGTACTGATCAATTTATCAAAATCAAAATCAGGGATCAAGTTTTCAGCAGTTTGATTCTTCACCTGACCATAATTTCTCAAAGAATGACATCTTGCACATACTGTAACCTCCTCCTTCACCATTTGAGCTTCTCTAGCAAGCTTCTTCCTTTCTGACTTTGAAACCCTCTTCTTCTTCGCCTTTTCGATCACTTCTTCTGTGATGTTACCGTATCCGACACCGGGGGCTGCAAACCCATCTAACTCCTTCAAATCATCTTCATCATCATCTTCAAAATCTGATCCCCAATCGAGTTCATCTTCAATCTCCCATTCATCATCCGAATTACCCTCAATTTCGCTTTCCCCTTCTTCGCTATCGTCTAATTCATCCTCATATCATCTAAATCGAATTCTTCTTCAAGTTCATCTGTGATTTCCACTTTCTTTTTCTGATAATACCCAGGTAGAGTAGGATCATCATCTTGCATAAACACACCACACCCAGGACAAACAAGCCCTAATTCTTCGTCATCGTCTCTACCCTCGCTTAAAATCGGCTGTTGTTTCTTATACCTTCTTCTCGAACGTTTCCCATCGCTTGAATCGTTGATTGTTTGTGCTGCTGATAAACTAACATTTGCTGATAGTGTAAAGCATGGGTCTTTGTTCTTGAAGGGTTTATCGTTTGAACTTGTATATGGAATTGAACAATTAGAGGAGGGGGAGTGTGTTCTTCGGTTAAAGATTGCAATGGGTATGGGATATTGGAGTTTAGCGGTGGAATTGAGAAGATGAATTGATGTGTTTGATTGTGAAGTGTTGTGATTGTGTAGGTTTAAGATTAAGGTTGGTGTTCTTGAGGAAAGAAGAGGGGAAGAAGATAAGAAAACTGACATTGTTTTCTTGCCTGCAGCAGCGAGGGGAGTTTCGCTAAACCTTGTGATTGTTGGAAGAGTTGGAGTGAAGGGTTTGCAAGAAATAGAAATCATAATAATCAAACTATAATTTAAGTAGTTGAATTTTGCTTCTAGCGAACCGAAATCATACATTGAACTTGTAAGTTTAGAGGTGAATTGATACATCAATAAATATGATTAAGCTAATGGTTACCTATTTAACTTATTTTATCTGATTTTTTTTAATATTTAGGTTTCATGAAATAATCTGTAATTTTTTTTGAGTAAATTACGCTTTTCGTCCCTGTGGTTTGGTGGTTATAACCATTTTCATCCAATAGTTTAAAAACGCCCGATTTAACCACTAAGGTTTGAGATTTGTCACAATCAAGTCCAAACCGTTAACAGCCATCCATTTTTTCTGTTAAGTAGATGTAAAAAGACAAATATACTCCTAAGCTTTTATTGTTACTTTAGTATATAGATATAAAAAATTATCTATAAATCACAATCTCTTTCTGCTATCTTTTCTACTCACCCTTCTTCAACCCTTCCTTTAACCACACCACCACCATCACCACCACCACCCACCACCACTTGCACTTCAAGCCACCACCACCATCCACTCATCTTCATCTTTAAACACCAGCCACCACTGCTACGCGTTGCCGCCACCACCATCACCCCGCTGCTGCGGCGTTACCGCACACCACCACCACGACAAATCATCAGATATCACCTCCAAATCACCTCCAAATCATCAGATATCACCATAGATCCATCTGCAGCAATGCCCCAATACATCTTTACACCTCTATCAGCACCCTACAAATCATCATTTTCATTCAGACATTTTCACAAACACTTGGTGTGCAATAAAGAATGGGTCTTTTGGGTCTTTAATCTTAACAACCATGGTCCATGAATACAAAATCTTACCAATGTAGTGAAAACAGTACCCTTTTTGCTATCAAACACAACGAACCCAAAGCTACCTTCAAGATCGCAAATCACTTGATCAGCAGGGTACGGCCCACGATCACGTAACGTCCGATAAGCTTCGATCACGAACATCGCTTCATTGGTGTTCTTCGACAACCCGTATTGTTTGATTTGGGCGCAAAGATTGTTCAAACTCCCGATGAACAAGCAGTACACATCGTCAAAAACAATGAACAATCGTTGATGGGTGGAGTAATTGCGATCAGATTTGACATACGCAAGAACAGCGGCGTCACCGATGGTAATGGAGAAGGGATTTGTGGGGTGACTGGTGAGGAAGTGATCGAGGGTTTGTTGTGGGGTTTTTGGGTGTTTTGAATGGTGAATTGTCGCCGGACTTTTGAGTTCTTCTGGTGGGTGTGCGAAGGCCATACGGGAAATGGCTAACATGATCGTGTGGGGTCCGATCTAGGTTGAGAAAGTGTGGGGTTACGGTGGTGGTGTGGTGGTGGTGGTGATGGATGATGGTTAGTTTCAGATATAGAAAAATGGGTGTAGAATACATATATACATATATATATATATATATACACACACATGTGTGTGTGTATTTTATATATTTGTTTAAGAGTAACAATTTGAATCCAAGGGCATTATCGTCTTTATTAAAATATTTAACGGTGACATTGGATGGAGTTAACGGTTTGGACTTGATTGTGACAAATCTCAAACCATAGTGGTTAAATCAGACATTTTAAACTATTGGATGAAAATGGTTATAACAACCAAACCACAGGGACGAAAAGCGTAATTTACTCTTTTTTTTTAATTGATAGAATAAAATGTTTTATTGCATTTATTTATTGTATTTTATGAATATCAATTAAAATGTTTTATTGCATTATTTATTATTGCATTTTATGAATTACAATTTATTTTAATGTCAAATAATTTACTTTGGACCAATTTTTTCTTTAAAAACTTGAAGCCCAAATGATAAAACCGTAAAAAACCAAAACTAAAGTGAAACCGATGTGACGCCCTGAACCCAGCAGGGCACCGGGGGCACATCACACAGTTGGATTAATATTTTAAACACGAATCAGAACTTTCTACTTACAGCGGAAGACTAAACAATATTACATATTAACCCAACTTTTAAAATATTTTTTTACATATAGTTGTATTTAATTATACATTTCCCTATTTACATTATTAATAGGTCCTACGCCCTATGCTAGCAGCTACTCCGGGATAGCATCCTTGTTCAGCTCATACTTGCTTTCCTCTATTACTAGAGGATCCTTCCTTACCTAGCACACACAACACACTCAAAACATCAGATAAACTGGTGAGTTCTAAATTTTCATTAAAACATTAACCGCATCTCATCACATACAAAAGTCATATTTATATTGGCAATACAATAAGATCAATTTTATCATTACTTTGTCCCACCGGACTCGTCTCACCGACTCGTCTCACCGGACTCGTCTCACCGGACTCGTCTCACCGGACTCGTCTCACCGGACGTCAGTTGCCCACATCTAACAACGGTCAGTTTCCCACATCCAGAAACTGTAATTATTATCTCTCATCCAGTAGGATGCCAATTAATCATCTAGGGTCGTCACCACAAGATGTTCACAAAGCTGAGTGATCGTCATCACTCCTATCTAACTGTACAGTTACACACCCAGGCATCTTACCCTAACTGGTCTGTTGAGATTTACATCATATTATCACTTTAAAACATTTCTTTTACTTATTGCCAATATTATCACATTACTTTACACACAACACATTCTTTCTTTTGGCACCAGTTTTAATACATTTCTATTTATCATTACATCTCATCTGACCCATTGGAATCATCACCATCACGTAATGATTAACAATGTTCAGATGACCATTCTTTACACCCTACCTGACCCATTGAAATCATCACCATCACGTAATGATTAAAATGTTCAGACAATCCTTCATTACCCCCAACATTACCCCAACAGCTTCACAAGTTGTTAGAAAGTATGGACAACATTATCACAATTCTAGTGCTAAAACATTCAATTCATTTATCATCATATGTGTGCTAGCCCGAATGTTAAAAATCAAACATTTGAAAAGGGCTTAGAACTCACCTTATCAACTTCCTCACAACAATCTACACAATCCACGTACACGAGGTAACTAGTCCTTCCTCTAATCAAGGTATATCTAAAGTAATAAACCTTAATTCAGTAAACTATTCTCAAACAGGACCTTTATGCGAATGAACACTTATGCGAATGAGCACTCATGCGACTGGACCTATGCGGATGAACATCAATGCGACTGAACCTTCAGTCGTATGGCTGATCATTCATTCGCACGATTGAGTCCTCATTCGTACATAGTGATCACTCGTCTTCATTCGGTCTTCTAACCAGGCGACTGGGTTCTCAGTCGCACGGCTGAACCTCTATTCGCACTCAGTCGCACGACTAGACTCTCATTCGCACGACTGAGGCATGCGACTGAGCCCATTCGTCTGAAACGGGTCAGCAGCTGTGTTCTTGACGTTTTTGATCCAAATTTACTCAAAATTTGAGTTTTAACCATCCAAATCATGTCATATTCAAACAGATCATATACACATCGTTTACAATGGTTTGGGATCATTATTTTATCAAAACTTCACAAAAACTCGGATCCGAATTCCCGAATTTTTAACTTAGAAAAGAACCAGACCAATCCAAGGATTTAAAACACGTTATTGGATCAATTTAATCATTTTCACAGCTTATAACATCTCCGGATTGATCCGTAATGTTTAAAACTTACCAAAACGGAGTTTAGCCTAGTCGATTGGCAAGAACAGGGGTGTTTGAGTGTGAAGGGAACAAGAAAATGGAGTAGATGCAGATAGAAATCTGCTTTTGAACCCTCTGCACCGCCTTACTTATCCACACCTAAAACTTAACCGCCTCACCTCCAATCGTACGACTGAACCATTCGCACGGCTGAATCGTGCGACTGAAGCTCATACGCCTACTATTCGTGCGATTGAGTCTCATTCGCACGTAAGGGGTGCGACTGAAGTTCATTCGCATGCAAGTCATGCGACTGAACACCAAAACAATCAAACAAACTCAACTTAGTAATTAAACATAATTATAATTCAATTACAAGTCCGGATTTAGAAACCGGATGTTACAACCGAATTACCAAAAATCAAAAAATCCGAAACCGCATGATTTTAGAAACCTATAATCGAGGTACCAATTTTTGGTTGTGCTTTTATGCTAAAACAAAAAAAAACATGTACCCCTTACTAAAATTGTTCCCGTGCTCCTTCAAAGGGTGGTGGGGCTGCACAAGTCGAGATGCTAGGTATCACGAGGGTAAAACAAGGAAAGCCACTTCAATCTATGTAGGTAGCCCAATCAGATTCATCTTCAGCTCTCCAAACGAGAACTAGACAATCCATAACGTGTCTATTTTCATCTTATTTTGTTTTTGGGTAGATTTTGGGTAGTTTTTGGGTAGTTTTTGGTAGTGTTATTATCTTTCTTTTTTATAAAAATTGACACTTTGTGATGGGTGTTTACTTGGATGGTTTTGGATAATTTAAGAAACAGTCGACCAGAACTTCTAGTACATGTATCCTCTCTTGTTTTAACAAATCACTTACTTTGTATTCTATTTTTCATATAACTTGTGAAATATTGTCGTATATGCATATATAACATATGCGTACGCCGTATGTGCATGTTGGACACCTGTATAGCATGTGGACCATGCTTGAAATCAGTCCTAACTGATCCTTTGAATCAAACCTTAAATAATCTGGTTATTTATCACCCATATTTTAATAGATGTACTTGAAGAAACCCACCAAATAAGTTATTGAAGAGCGAGATTATGGAATCTCGTCGTATAGAGATGATCAAGATCGAAAAGAGCCTGTAGTGTTGTATGTGGTTTACTCGTATTCGGGGTCATTAGTGTTATTGTGAAGAACTTGTTTTTAAGATGAATCGGAAGTTACCACTTTCATTTGAAAAGAAAGTTGCACTTGACATATGTGATAAATGATTAAAACCTTTATTGGGCGACAAGTCTTGTCACAACATGAAAGTAATTGAGATTTGGATTGTCATATCAAACTGGTTTGATAAACAATTAATATTGATATGTCTAATCCATTTAATTAAATAAGATGAGTAATTTTTAAAATGTGTGATTAAAGATGTCAATTCATTAACTTGTCTAACACATTTACAATTTAACTACAAGCCGATATCCGTTTGACTCGTTTAGATAAACGGATTAAACAGAGTCGTGTTCAGGTTGCATGATTTTAAATGTGTCCGAACTAGAGTCCAAAAATTCAACACTAGGCGGATTAAATTGGATAATTGTCACCCCAAGTGTATACTCATTAGTATCAAGGTGACCCAACAACCTTTAAAAAACAATGACATTAGATACGAGCTTCAAAAATGCCTAAATCAAATGAGCTTTGAACTTTGTTTGCAAAGTTTAATTAAATGAAATGAGATTAGGCTCTGAGAGTTCCTGATAAAAAATGTTCCCTTACCTAGCAAAAGTTAAATTACCTGAAAATGATGAATGTTCATAAATCATAACAAAAAGAAAGTGAAATAGAGGGCCAATGCAGCAACTTTAAGGCGCTTTGGTCTTTTTCTGTTCTTGTAGATGTACCGCTGCGCATATCTTCTTCCAGGATCGGATCACAATGAGGGAAGGTATCCAAATCCAAAATGAATTCATAATGACGTAATAAAAATAATAGTAATACGCGCTTGCAGCAAAGTTGTCACCTTCTAGTAAAGATGTTATGAAATACACAGCTGTTCCATAGAGTTGTCCAAGAGCGATAGCTATCTGAAGCAAGTGACTATATGATTTTCTAGTAGCTATAGCATACCTGTAGTAAAATATCACCATATTAACCCACCATGACATTAAACTTTTAGTTACTTGAAATACTAATTTCAGTACTGATTTTAAGTAGGATATTCTCGATTAGTAGTGATTTTAGTTCTATAACAATCTACATAACCAAGAAGACGGTTATTATAATTGCTCCATTGATGAAAGTTTTTAACTTTGAAAATTGACAATACTGATTAACAAAACTATGTTAAAAAAGCAATGAAAGTACGTACGCAGCTAGAATGCACGCGGGACCCTCCAGAACCGCTGTTATTCCTTCAACAGCTATTATTGCTGAATCCCTGCCAACGTATCTGGAGTCACCTTTGCTGTATTCTTTCCCTGTCAGTTGTAAAGAACACATTCAAATTGATCTTACATTTATTAAAACACACACAATGCAGATGACTAGATTGAGAAAACAGTAAGCATATCAAGGACTTACAAACTTCTGCAAGGTAAGTAGGACTCTTCTGCTTAAAAAACTCAGGGGTGAAAACAAAGTAACCCTCAAGGATCATATGTGTGAGGCCAGTGAAAACCCACCAGCACATGAGAATTTTGTCTACTTTTGATATTTTAGGAAACCGACCTGTCATGACATTTAAAGAAATAGCTTACTACAGGTTATAAATCTTATTTCACATGTAATAGAGTAAACATAAGATGGTGTAATATGTAAATGTGTTTGTGTGTGTGTGTAAGAAGAGAGAGAGAGAGAGAGAGAGAGAGAGAGAGAGGTCATTCCAAATAAATTGCTCCAAAGAGTTAAAATGCATTACGCGATAGTGTGGTAAAATTTTTAGATTATAGTTTTCGCAAATAAGTAGGAAATGAGTGAGAGTCTAAATAAGTAAAAGACCAAAGCCTTCAACAGTAACTTGACGAATTAAAATTTGGTCACCTACAATAATGAATGCAAGTACAACCTGTTTGAAATAGTATCTGGTGTTAAATGCATGCAGCACGTTATTAATTCATGTTAGAAACTAAAACTTTGAAAGATCCATAAAAGAATGAGACTTGACATAAATATGTTACAACAACATGTTGCTTTCATCAGACTATCATTATCTCCATTAGCCAAAGAAGTATGCCTTCCTGATTCAATTTGTCTTTATATTAAATTAGTTAGTCGAGGGCGGGCCTTGGATTTGGGACCTTAAATTAGTAAGGCTGCGTCATGAAACAATCTGCCCCCTCCGAGGACCCTGAGCAAAACATGAGCTAAGTCAAGCATCACGTTAGCCCCTAATAAATTAGTTACTCATACATCGAAATTAATATGATTGACCATGGAAGTCAAGCTACAGCTGCCAACACCTCTGATATTTTTCTACAGTGAAAGGTATCACTATATAGCCCTGACTTCAGATGGCAAACAGGTTACTTATGAATTTCAAAAGTTTTCTGGATCTTAAACTCGAAGCACAATAAATACACATTGTCAGTGTTACAAACTGCAAAAACTACAGAAACTCCTCCTAAAGGTTAATCCATAACCACCAATTCTGACCAAAAAAAAAAAAAAAAAAACTCACCATACAAAATCTGACATCTGTTTACCAGAATTAAGCATGATTCATTAGCTATAAACCCAGAGCTATTCAAATAAGCAGTAAACACGCATCAATTGAATGAATACAAAATACCTTAGTGGCCGAATACAAATGCACATATAAGTATCAAATTAACTGAAATTGCTGTAATTGATTGATTACCAGCGAGGATCCAAACGAAGGAGATGACTAGGGCGGAAGCAGAGCCATAAACACCGAGAATGGTGGATTGCGAGAGTATAATCGGAACATAATCCGGCAGAATCAGATCTTTAGGGACGAAAGGGTGAATCGATTCCGATGAGTGAACTCCGACCATCGTTGTTTTACAGTAGAAACCGAAAGCTCAAGTCAACTTCTTCCACTCCGATTTAGATGGCTAAACTGTGTGTTGTGAACTGATAATTGCCAGAAAGTACCTTGTGCCTTTGCTATTTTATATTGTGAAATGGGTATTTTTGGTCCATTTTCGACATTTTTATATAGCTTAATTGCAGTGTGATATGTCATGTGTGTATGTTCATATTCTATTTTTAGGCAGGCATTGCATGTTACTATCTTGTGAATATGTTAAAGCAAACAAACATACGCATTAACATCTTAATTATGAAATATGATTTAGATGGGTGGATTTTATCACTATCTTAAATATATAGAGGTTGCTTCCCGTGAAACTTATGGTGGGTGAAATATATATTGAATTATAAACAGCTATGCCTCATGCCTTTGCCTCTCGAGTCTCGCCTCAACTCACATCGCTTAGAGAAGCGAGTAGCCAAGAATATACAAGTTATGGCCTTAAGGGGAGTGAAGTAATTGTTGATTTGATACAACGAAGTTAAATACTTTGTTGTTCTTGTGGTTGATCATGAGCTTTCTATAACTAATTATAGAGTGCACAACCAAACAGATTCTGGTTTTGTCAACAAAAGTCAAATGAAGGTTTTAAAAACCGAGTTGGAAACTCCTTCTTGAGGGTTGAGAGAGCTGAGTTTTGAGTGGTTTGGGTCGGTAGGGTCATCAGTTTTGGATCTCAGCCTGGTTTTTTCCTCCTCTATTCCAAGTGGTTTTGGGACCATGAGTACGAACCTCCCTCTTATAAAGATCATGGACTTTTCTGTAACTGATGATTCATAATTACATTGCTTGAGCACATGTGTGTGGGAGCCCATATATACATACACACAAAGGTTTATAACCAAGTAGATTTCCAACAAAAAATCAGTTCATAACTATGCTATCTATTCGAACAGCTGAAGAAACCACATTTATAACCAATCAGCATAAACATTTATAAACATAACACAGTTGAACAGCCTCAGTGTTGTCTTGATCATCAAATTAAGCGGTTAAACCTTTTGCTCAAGGACTTCTCTAGATATGATCATATGGACTATTAGATTTACTTACAAAGTTTGTGATAGGGTCCAGATAACCAAGATCTTTACTTTATGAAAGGATTTTTAACAAATTACCAGACGATCGCCTGCATTTCTGTAATTTATCCAACCAACAATGTTTTCTTTAGGAGCTGTGTTGCAGCAACATGAGTGCAGAGTGCTTGAAGACCTATAAAATGAAAGACTATAACCCAAAGGGTTCATATGATCCATAATGTTGCACTGCAGCAAATTGAGTGCTTCAAATATCTATGAAGCTAAGACCACAATAAATTCCAAAAGGTGAAAGGGATTTCAGTTTAATCTATGAATCACTTAGTTGAAACGAAAAGGAAACTGTAGAGCATGAACATGAAAGACACTGCAATAAAAACCAATAAGAAGGTGAATTATACAATTTCTGGTGAAAGTGTGTTAAAATCAAAAGTCAAAAACTTGAAATATAACATCAAGAGTCAAATTATATCTCTCTTTGGAAATGTTTTCTGATATAGTTTCAACAGTTCAGGGGCTTCCTTTTCATGCTTCTTTACAACCCACTTGAGAAATAAAATTTCTGAATACATCAACCACTGACTCTGAGTATAGCAAAAATCATCTTTTTCTTCAATCAACCCTTTCTCTGCTAAATACTTATAAACCAAACACCTAGGAATAATCCTCTTTTCTAAGCTATAACACAGGACTATTGGCGATTGAACGATGTAACTTCTTCCCAACCCATTGTATTCACAAGAAAATCCAAGATTCGCGTAATTTTATCCGTCGAAGCCATCATACACCCTGGATTTCTCTCAAATGCCATCAAAATCTCATCTTTAGACCAACCCCACTTCTTATAAAGCTCCACTTTCTTATTCCAAGTCACTTTGCTCATAGCCCTGAAAGCGTGAATCGCCCAAAGGAACTTCGATTCGAAGGGTCAAATCCCATTTTCTTCACATCCCTAATAACTTTCCTAAAACTATCAGCAGATGTAAAGTCCTGGGCTGTTGTGCCAACATAGCTTTTATTCTTAATTCAGGAACCCCCATTTCTAACAGCATTCGTATATTTTCTTCTGCGTAAACTTGTAAATCATAAGTCAAAGCTTGGGGGAACCTCTTAATGGCATTGATGGCCTTATCATCTGACCCTAAAACAGTTCTCAAGTAATTAACAGATAGCAAAGCTGTATCTTGAACTTTCCGCGTAAAATATTTCGCGGTCTAGTGGTCACAATTGCAACAAGATCAGCATTTGAAAACCCTAATGAACTTAAAATTTGGAAATTGGGCAAAAGGGTAGTTTCAAGATCACACAATAGGAACTTGGGGTGGCTCGAAATCAACTTTGAAACCTGTAATTTCGTGAACCCTTGGCTGTTGAGAAAGGCAAGAACAGAGTCTGCATTATTTGGGGATTTCGACAAATCTAGACGTCTGGAGGCTGAAATTGCAGATTCTGGAGAAACCCCACATGAATTGATGAGGTAGGTGACAGTGAATGAGTGTTGATTTGAAGAATGTGAAGTTGAGGTTGAAAATAAGGACGATTGATAGGAGGATGATGATAGTAATCCATTGCAGCGTTCGAGCTTGATGTAAGGTCTTGCATGGGTTGAAATGGTTCTACAGATGAAATTGAATAACATTGGAGGAAATCAAGATTAGGGATGATGTGAGTTTACCACGGCATATGGTTGATTTGTGACACAGCAGCACGCGATGAAGATTTAAATATGAACATCGAACAAGTCAAGCGCATCTCTTTCAAAGAAAACCCTAACCACAACCGAGTTCAAGTGCTATTTTAGGAGTATAAAACTTATAGTAAAATAAGGTTTTTGTTTTTATGTTTTGTTCAAAATAATCATTTTAATTTTAAATTAAAAATTTTTTATTAGTTAATTAGTTTCAATTTTGTTTTGATTAAACGCATATAAAAACACAGTAATAATTTTTCTGTTAACTTGGAGTCAGAGAATCAATACATCATAGTATATAAATTTAAAAAGAAAACTTCAAATAATTGTGATCTCATTACTCTCATCATCGTCTGAAATCGTTGGCCATCACCATTATTAGTTTTGAAACAGCCCTGCGATCATGAAGTCACCAAAGCCACCATCATCATCGTCGTCACCCATCGCTTGCCTTCCTAATGCATTCTAGTTCAAAATCTTTCCTTCTTTCTCGTTATTTTTTACCAAAAATCACGGACCCAAAATCAAATGGAGATGCTAAATGCTCACCACAAGGGGTCGGATCTCAATGGGCTTGAATAAGGATGAAGTGGTTGTGGTGATTTTTGGTGGTTACAAGTTAGGCCTTGTAGTCATCTATGTGTTGGTGGTTTTCTAATCGAGATGATATGAAGGTAATGGTTGGCTTTTATTGTAACATTCCTGAAAGTTCGGAACTATAACATCCACCGGCACAGGGGGTCGGGAGAGGCGGCATCTAAAAGTGGGTCCAATGGGTTTTCCATTTTTGATGTCCTGCGATTCTGGTCAAGATGAAATGTATAATGGATAAATAAAAAAAAGTAAATTGGGCAAAAAAGGACGATGCGGACCGCATCGGAAAATGGATGCGAGACGCATCGACCAGGCTAAGATGTCAATCTATGTTTCATCATTAGCCACAAATCGGGTTAAGTTCAATGGGCGGTGACACAAATGTACGAATATGGTGTTGACCAAATACACTAGTTAAATTAACATCGGTTTGTAAATTTTCTAAACAGAATTTATTTATTTTTAGCCTTTTTCACATTTTTAAACAATCTTTATAAGAGTAGCACAACTTACATGTGTTAACGCGGTTGAAGAGTTCTTTGAATTAGCTGAGTCAACGTTCGTTATCATATGCTTGAATGATAAGCTTTATTGGATGACAGAACGTGACTTCAAACCACATCAACATTATAAGTTAATTAATTGCCTTCACTAGTTATCGAAGCTTGACCTCGATATTCTCCTTTCATGTTTTACAATATATTTCAATAGATGTGATTTTTTAAAATAGAATTCGCATAATTTGAAAAAAGTTTGAAATACAACTTACAACGAACATTGTTCGGACTCGTCAACATCTTACACAAATCACAGTTGCATAAATCTTTTGGTTCTTTAGTGGGGATACTCGAATAACCACATACTGAGAAGAGGCATAACAACCAATCGAATATCAAGTACTAAATGAAAATATTTTTAAGAGTATTTCAAATGTGAAGAGAAAAGTGAGCGTTTAGAATGTAGAGAGAGTTTTTGATTATTGTGATTCAAACAAAACACACACACTTATTATTATAGTAGTATACATGGGTTCAGATGGGTGAAAAAACAAAAAAAAAAGGCTATAAGTTAAAAAAAAACCGTTTTGAATTATGTTGAAACCAGTTTTTTAACACCGGTTTGGTCTAGGGAAATCCCAAACCTATTATAAATCGACGGTTCAGTTCAGGCTCCAACCGATTACATTACCTTAAAAACCGGTTTGGATTTTCAAATCGTTTTTTTTACATGTCTAATCTGGATTCGTTTATTAGTTGGATAATTTTAGAGGAATAACTATCTGGATACGTTATATAAGTGTAAAGGTTTTATAGTAGTGACAGTTAGAAAAAATGATTATATTGTGTAAGCAAGCAATAAATTAGTAATTACTTGTAGTTGTATTCCCTCGATACCCTTGAACTCCCTTTGATTTTACATTCCCTCCTTTCACTTTCTTCAAAACGGTGCAAGTATAAACATCAACGCCATTGTTCAGGTAGAA